>VXBT01011130.1:1475750-1518084 GCA_013400235.1 Oriolus oriolus
GAGAGAAGGGTGGGGGAGCCGGGCTGGCTCTGCCGGGGCGGGCAGGCGCAGCGGGTCCCACCGGGCCGGCGGGGAAGGCGCAGCCCCAGCCGGGCGTTCCCGTTCCCGGCTCCAGCGTGTGGCCCCTCCGGGGGCTTCCCTATCGCCGTAAATCCCGCACGCGTTACCCTCTGCAGTCCCGCTCCGCTCCCGGCCAGGCAATTAGCAGGTTACACGGACGCAGATAACCACGAGGAAGTGCCTCAGCTGGCTCCCAAAGCCGACCGCGGCCCCGCTTCGTCCCCAGCAGCCAAACGCAGGGATGCCCCGATGCACCTGCGAGTCGCGGTCCCGGCAGACTCTCGCAAAGGCACCAAACCCGCCAGGCTTCGGCAAGGGCCGGCCCGCGGGGCACCGGCTGGGCGGCAGCGGGGGGCAGGCAGCGCCGGAACGAGCCCGGCGGCGGGGACGGGACGGGACGGGACGGGACGGGACGGGACGGGACGGGACGGGACGACCAGCCCTGGGACCCGCTCCGGCCGCCCCTGCGCGCCCCGAGCCCGGCGCGGGCGAGGCCTGAGCAGCGTCACCTGGAAAGGATTGTGCCACCTGCGCCTTGAAACCAGCCCTCCCTCCTAACCTGGGTGATGGCTGAGGATCCTTTTTATCATTATTTACTTATTTTCTTTTTCATAACCCACCTCTGCTCCTATAATATGTGAAGTAGCTGACAGTGAGTCACTGACGAAGGGCAACACTGAGCTGAAATTCCATACAGGGATGTGATCTAAAGCAATAACATTTTGTACACACCACTAATTATATTGTTACCAGAGATCAGAAAAATAATCACCTAAATCATCGCTTGATTAATTCTATATAGTTTCCATTAAGTGTCTAAATTGACACCCCAGATGCTCTATGAATTAAACTTCTGAACTTTCCAAGAGATAAAGTTGAGTTTTTCCATTGCCCTGCACAATTGTTGAACTCCCCAAGTATTCCCTGCCAAGAACCACAAACCCTCCCAAGCCCGGACCCCAGGTGCAGTATGCACACCCTGCAATTGTGCCGTCACAGATTTACCCCACGGTTTTCAAGCTGCTGCCAGTGACTCTGCTAAGTGAGCCTTGCTGGGCATAGCTTTCCAGTCAAGCATTTTGGCATGCAACAAGGAGAATTTCTTTTCATCTCAAATATATGGGAGTGAGTGTGCTGCTTCCTGCCCCTCTCTGAACTGGGGGAGTGGCTGTTTGCATCCATTTTGTGACCCAGAGAGAAAGTTAGCTCTGGCATCTGGAATGATAACAGATAGGAAAGATTTTCTTGCCAGCACCCCTGAGGCTGCTGTTACCTTCGCAGTGACAGGTGTGGATGACCAATATGTGTTTAATCCCTCAGATCCCCATGTCTTTCTTCTGGGAATTTCAGAACATCAAACCCATTCCCCCACCCAAACACTGAATCTTCTGCGAGACTTAGGAAGTTGACCCTTGCTCTGTAGACCCTGTGTGTGCCCTGCTCTCCCATTTCTTTCTAATTTGTTGTAGGACTTGTACTGGCAACCTATTACAGAGGCATCAATCAAATCAGCTCCTAAAATGGTTTGTCAGACTGCTGTGTTGATTCATGCATTTTTAAGAGATTTGGAGGGAGAAAGTTAGAAGCAAACAGTGCCGCTGAAATTGGATGGGACTGGTTTTATTAATTCTGGAGTAAGCAGAAGCAAAGTAGCTAATGAGTGCAGAGTAGAGTGTTTGGAACTATGCAGCGAATGCCACAGGCTTTTTAAAAGTCTGTGTTTAGACATGACATCTTTAATCAAACAGAATCTCCCTGCTTGGTGCTGAAGAAAGGCTGGGTAGCAAGGCAATTCAAAATAGCCAGTAGATCATGCAGAAGTTAATATTTCCATTTCTGGGCTGTTGTGTGTACAAGTTTTGTACTAGTGTTATTAATTATTCTTCTGCTGGCAACGCTGCAGGCCCTAGCAATGAGGCATAAATGCAAAGTGGAAAATGTTCCTGAGTCCATGCCCCAAAGAGCTATACCATTAAATAAAACAGCACAAATTATAACAGAGCTTTACAAAAGAACACCAGAACAATACTCATCAGCTTGAGGAGCAGGCCTCTCAGCACCCCAGCAGTCTGTTGTTGGCAATTTTTTTGTAGGCATTGTATCTAAGGGCAATGAAGATAAATAGGTTGCATTTCTTTAGAAGTTCTCAATGGAGCTTCTGCCAAATATATGGATGAAAGCACTGCAGTGCTCTTTTGAAAATGTAACAAGTGGAAAATAGACACTGGCATCATTAACAGGTTAAAAATAGGAGTCAACCTTTAGATGCTGAATGGGAAGATTATATAAGCTATGAAAGTCCTAAAAGACAAATCACTTCTCCTGACTTAGACTGTGGAGAGAATGATTGTGAGACAGAAATAACAGTCTAGGAAAACAATATTTTAGCTATCTTTCTGAGCAGAAATTCATGGGGAAGAACTGAATTTGTGAACACCAGAAAAAAAAAATGTGTTAGAAACTGATATGAGCGGGTGAGAGTTTCAAAGGTTTTAGCTGTGTAGGCATCTGGAGGTGACAGATCGGGAAAAATCTGTGAGTTAAATATAGCACCATGGTCAACACTGGTACTAATCTGAGCGTATGGTGTTGTGCAGACAAATGGGTGGGGGTTTATTACATGGAGCTCAGCTGGTGCACGTGGTCTGTAGACCAGTTCCTTGGACCAGACTCCAGCTGCGATCATCTCTTTGGCAGCTAATCCCAATGATTTGTTCTTCACATTGTATGTTGCCCTGGGCATTTGTTTCTTCTCTACCAGTTTTGAACTATTTCAGGCAGTTAAAATGTTAACACAGGTAGAAATACAGACTTGGCACCGAAATAGTTCAAGGCTATAAACTCCAGGGCAAAGACTATTATGTTTTATAACCATAACAATGTTTTTATGGCTAGGATTTGAAAGAATGTGTGTTAGGTCTGTGCTCAGATTTGTCTGAAATATAAAACTCTGAAAAATATTGTGTGGCAGCTAATTATTTGGTTCCTCCCACTGACCTCATTGCACTTCCCTAATCACCAATTACACTTTTTATTCAGTTAGGTTTGATGTAACTGAATCATGCTCTAAGTCAATCATTCTAAAGCACAGGATCAACACATTAAGAGAGATGTAAAGAAATGCACTGAAACCATCCACAGTTACCACCATAACTACAAAGATGTATTTTTCATACATTTAAACCTAAGGACATTTTTTTAATCTGCTCTTTCTGGTATTTCCTGTGGTGCTTTTGTGTAATCAGTACCAGCTGTATTGTTAATACAGTTCACAGCAATGTAGATTTCCAGCTCAAATAATTGACAGCTTTCTCCACTGACCTCATCCTCTGTTCAGGCATCTCTAAAACACTTTCCACAGACACAATCCTACTGTTTGCATACTCTTAACTCCTGCCTCTTGTTACTGTACTGTCAAGTTATATTTGGGTCTCTGTCCATCCATAGTTCTTCTGGAGTTTTTAGAAAATTAATGGAGTGATGTTGCTAAAGTATTATGAAATGTTTCCTTAGTCATCCTGACATCCACTGTAAGACCATGATTTTTGCAGAGCATCCTTTTTATTTAATGTTCATGCTTTTTTTGTCACTAACTGTCCTTCCTCTGTCAGTACCTAATACTGCTCTTGCATAACAATCTTAATGAAAACTCAGGGATCTTTATGGGTTACTAAGTTTCTGGTGAGATGACCATTGACTTTAGCAAATTTGTGGTCTCCTCTACTGAGTTTGTTCTGTTTTCCACTTTTTTAATTCTCTCAGGAGTATGGTTACTCTTTTAAGGACATATTCTGCTGCCCAGAGTCTGCCCTCCAAATGAGTTTTCAATGGAAAAAGTGCCACTGGAGTATCTTCAAACCCTCTATTTGTGGTGTCATCCCTGCCCTTACTGTGACCATGCTGCTCTGATATGCTCTCAGATAAAACTCTTAAGAGTAGATGAGGTAGCACAAATAGTTTCTCTGCCTGATCATTCGGCAAAGATTTCCCACAAGATGATCTTGCATCTTTTACCTGTACTGATACAACTGCCTACCCTAACTTATTTGTAGCAGTAGCTTTTTTTTTAGGGCCTTTGGCTTATACATTTTATCTGCTTCACATTTCTCCATCTTATCATGTTTGTTTTCAAATCTGTGTGCAGTCTTCAGAAGCTGTCATTAAAAGCAGCTAGTGCCAAACACTGTTAACTGCTGCCTCCTTTTGCAATGAGCCGTGCTGTGCTGCCTCTGGATCTATTGCCCCAATAAACATCACATCTGTGACCTCAGCTCATTCTCTTCTATGGACTTCTGTGTTTCTCTCTTGGGAAGCACATTTTTTGCAGAGGGGTTTTCTTTACCTTTTGAACACAGTTTATCCTAGTTTACCCTGTGCTGGCAGTTTTGCTTTTAATGGCATGATGGGTGTTCCATTACTTTCATCCTTTCGTATTCATACTCCAATCAAATTAATTTAGGGGGTACTGTTTAGCATAATCATCCACCTGGTCTTTCTATCAGATATCACCCAAACCCCTCTTTAATTGATGAAAACACCTTATCTGACCTAAGTGAACCCTGGATTGGATCTCTTAGTATTTAGTATTTAACCTGATCAAATCAGATTGTACCTTGTAGCTTGTACCTTTTTCCTATATAGTGGAAAAATAAGTTCTATTTTAAGAGGTCTATTTCAAAAGAAAATCACAAAATCAAACTTTATCCTACATCTCTCAAAAAGGCAAAAAAAAGCCAGGAAAAAACCTCCAAATCCTTCTGTGAACTGACCTGTGAGAGCTGTACTGTTCATATATATCATTGCTTTTCATGTAACAGAATCCATTTTGATCCATGGATTCTAAGGTGCCTTGGCACAACTGAAGAAGGACTTTGTTGTGAAATTAGTGCCTGAAATACAGATTACTTTATGCAATAGGATGAACATCTTGCCTTACAACCTATGCAGTGGTGCTTAAAGATAGCAGGAGCACATTATGGCATTATCTAGGAACTGCTACTTCAACTTTTGCAAACTTCCACTGAAGTAAGTGGGATTACTCACTTGAGTAATGTAAGCAGAATTCATTACCAAATGAATGTTTTCAACAGATCTGTATGCAGACCTCACAAAAGACTGAGTATTGTAACACTTTTCAATAAACGTCCATCAAAAACTTTACACATTTTGCTGCTGAATTTTCTGCTTAATTTTTGAAATTTTCTGTTTAGTATTTTAACATTTTTAGTCTATCCAAAAAGTAAACAAAGGAAGAGGTGAAGGTGTTTCACAGACACAATTGCTTCAGGCAACTGTCAAATGTAAAATTCAGTGGAAAACTTCAGCATGTCTCTAGTTTAACTCAGATGAGGAATGCTGCAAAAACAGGTGTTGTCTGACACAAGCAATAATTATCTTTCACCTTGATGGATGTTAGTTTAATCTGTTTTTTACATGGTAGCTAGGTCTCAGCTGGGTTAATGCCAGAAAGCAGATGAGATGTTTTGCGTACTTTGTGTATGACAATATCCCAGACTCTTTTTACTGCCTTTTTTTATTTATTATATGGAACAGTTTTAATAGTCTCAGTGATTTATCAATTAAATTTAGCTCTAGATTAATTTTATTTTACACTATCAATGTATTTTAAATGAGCTTACAATTAAACTGCTGGCTATTGAGTACTTTACTGAAAGAAAAGAGACTAATGAACAGAATATGCTTCTAAAATATAGATGGTTACCTATGCAATATTAACAAAGCAAAATGGCTTAAAGAACAAGATTAAGGGAACAAACTTAAGAAAAACGAGCAAAAACCCCCTGACTTCTTGTCATTCCTTTGCATACATTTAAACTAGAAAAGAAAAACCTGTAAGTTCTACCTTTAATCTAAAATGCTTTACTACTTTCTAGTATCTAGTACTTATATCACATCCTTTGTCATATTAAGTCACTCCAGAGTAGACTACGCCCTTCCTATGGCCTTGGGCAGAATTTCGAGCCCTGTGGGCATGGGAATAGTCTGTAAACCAGTGTAACACTGAACTTGGCACAGAGTGTCAGGGATTCTCTTTGCATTAACAGTGTTTTAACAGTCTCTTAAAGGTGTTAGGCAATACATGCAGCAAGTTAAACAAAAGGCATGTGGGGCCTCCTGATTTGGCAGTGTTTCCTACAAAGCTTAAATTAACAGATATGTGGTACACCACCCCAGTGTAAGATTCTTGCTGGTATTTCTCGCTTGTGCGCACACATGGTGTTGAAATTATTCCAAACTAATGTACATACTAGTCACTGGTGACTTCTATCAGAACATACACAGGCAAATTTCCACCAGTTCCTGTTGTTCAGTTTGCTCTCAATAGCTCTTGTCTGCCACAGAATTTCAGCATGACAGGAACCTTGTGCACTGAAAATGGTGGGTTAATATTAACAGCATTGGCTTCCTCTGAACATACACCGTACTCCCCCCACTGTGCAGAACAGCCAATGGTTTAAGTACATTCCCTGCCCTACGTATGCTTCTCTCCACAGTCTGCACCTAAGAGTCTCATTTATTTCATCTTAAGACAACTACCATTACTCTTATGTTAAGGTATTAGGCTGAAACAATGGGAAAAAACTGTTTCAAAAGGACAACACATAGCAGGATTAAAAGACATGGCTGTGTTCTGCAGAGCTTACAGATACACAGGGAGAAATTGCCTCAAAGTCATATTTCTGAAAGAGACTATTGAAAAGGATTTCTTAGCCCCCATGAAAGCAAAGTACTAAAGGAACATGGAGACTTCCTATTAAGAGTTACCAGTAAATTTGAATGCTCCAGACTGGTGGTAAATTTTGTACTGTGCAGTTTGCTTCAGGGAAAACAAAAGTCAGGTAATACAGAATAAAAGATGGCAAAGTGCAGAGAACATTACAAGAAAAACCTGCACCGTAAGGCAGAAGCCTATCCATTCACCATAGAATAGAAAACCAGAAAAATAACAAAGCAACCTTCAATGTTGATGAATTTGATTTCATTTGGGTACCTATATGCAAAAAATATGGAAGTACCATTGAGTTATTTAAAAATCCTATCCCATGTATGTTTTCATTCCTTATTATTAAAACATGGGTAATACTAATTCTCTAACATACTCGTGCATCTCCAGCAGGAAATTATTCTATGATTATGTTTTCATTTCTAGAGAGCAGCACAAGACAAATAAAAGAGAATTACTTGCATTTTATGTACTGGATATACAAACATAGTTTCATAGTTGTACACCCATTTTTTCATCTTTCTGGTTCCCCATTTCAACATGACCCTCAAACCACAAACTTTGCACAGAGTACAATGCTTGGCAGATGATTTTACACTTCATGGAAAAGAAACAAAAGATAAAAAGAGATGACCATATGTGCTTAGGTATTTAATAAAAATACTTATGGATATCTTTTAATTAAAAGTGAAGAGTAAGTCTTATAACAGGTGCCCAGGAATTTCTGCAAAAGACATTCATATGAAAGATTGGCCAGCCTTCAATATGGAATCTGGTTCTATTTTGTCAATGTTTTTAAGATGGCATTATGATTTATTTGGCAGCAGCTGGAGATATCATTACTAACATGTGTGCCCCTCCCAGGGTAAGTGTCGGAAATGCTCAGCAGGCACCTCAGATACAATATTAATGTTTTTGAATGTTGCTACAATAGGCAGAGAAAGTCCATACATGTAAAGCCAGAGGAAACAAAACCCCATCCACCTGTATAGACAGAGAATAGTACAAAACAGAAGGACTCAAGTTTGTAGAAAATTTTTTTCAATTGTGCATAAACATTTTTCATCCAAAAACTCAGGAATTTCAGACTATGTAAGATCCTATGTTCTTAGGAGCTTTCCTTTAAAAAGTTGAGTTAGAAACCATACATAAAATACAGTAACCATACAAAAACTCCAGCAGCTAGGACATGAGTTGAGGAGCTGAAAATCTGTGTTGAAGTATGCAGGCAGTTATAAACTGAAGCATGCTGAGCTCTGTGTGAAACAGGACTAATGACAATTACTTTCCTCATTAAGAAAAATGTACAGAAAATTCATTGAGACTGCAGTACTCAGCTATTACATTCATGGTGGCTCTACACAGGGCAGACCAGTCTCAATATACATCTCAAATAGTGCTGCTCGGGAAACTTCTTAATTTGGGAGTGAAAATTGCAAAAGGATGATTGAGGTCTGTATAGTCATCACTCAGAAACACAGCCTGCTCGCTGAATTAATACATCTCCAGGTACAGATGGCAAATGTGGAGGAGTTGCAAATCTCTCAAGAGCATGTAAAATATTTAACTTCTGAGAGTCACCAAAAAAATTATTCAAACCCTGGGAAAATGCCACCCTTTGTGGAATAATGAGTGAATAAAAGACTGAGCAGAGTCAGTGAACTTTGGGTAAAAAGGCAAGTAAGGAAAAAGTCAAGGGGACAAATACAAGGACATGTGGCATCATTTCTTAAATGTTTTAAAATAAAAGTTAAAGACCCAAGAAAGAAAGAAAACCAAATACCACTCAGATATTGGCACCACTCAGGGAGCTCAGAAATGGTGGTAGAAATACACAATCATTAAAATTAATGAAGAGTAGGGAAAAAACTGATGTGAGAGAGATAATCTTCATATATATTTATATATATATAAAACCACAAAGAACTAGAATATATTGTCAAGCTAATCCTACTCTGCATGTTTTTTTAAACGAAAACACAGTAAATCCTTTATTCAAAATAAGTGAAATTAAATGGGGGAAAATATAGGAGAGAGTAAACATTATTTCTAACGTTATTGTAAACAGCATAAGTACTACAAAAAATAAACAATGACTAACATCTGTAACAAGAAGCCAGAAGCTGATCTGCAAAAAGAAGTTTATTTCTTTCCCTCTACCTCTTCCTCAATCAGGCCAAAAGGAATTGGAGGCAGGGAGATTTCTGTCAGGAAATAGGGATGAGCAGCAGAGGCAATGTGACCAATCCTGGTTGCTACTGCATGTTTGCATGCCCGTGCCTTGGGAAGTGCTGACCACTATTCCTGATTATACCTTAACATAACTTGCCTGCTGAATATTCAGATTTTAATTAGATTTTTGATGAGATATAGCTGATGAGGGCTACAACCTTCTCTTGTTTCCCACCATTTAAAGAGATATATGGTAATGAAGAAAACATTTTTAACTACATAACCTTGTCTTATTATTTTTCAAAACAGCAATCTTTGAAATGTAGCTGAAATATAACAATTTCTAGCATTTTTCCTTACTGCAGATCTCATTAGGGATTGTAGATCACTCTATAAACTGAAGAATGTCATGTAGGAATGAAATGTACCTATAATCATTTTTTTTAATAAATATATTCTAATGTTTCATGTTTCTTCTGCCTAAAGAGCACATTTTTACCAGAAACACATCTTTTGCTCAATTAACAATCTTCATCTATCTAATCAACATAATTGGCATTTTATTACTGAACAAAGCATACAGTATAAAAGGAGAAAGATTTTTCACTTAAATGCGAACTCCAAGTGGAAATATGCTTTCTGTCATTTTGAAGGAGGAGCTGCAGCATTACAAAAGGGACACAAATGTGTGATATTTTTTTTCTTCCCTTGCCTTGCAGCTGATCTACTTAGATGGGTCACTTTGGCATGCCTGGGAAAGGTATGAAACTCCTGCATCAATGAAATTGCCTATGATTAAGGGATAATAAGAAAGGATGTTTAACCTTTTTTTTTTTAGCCCAACTAACACATTAGTGACCATCAAGAGTTTTTACCCTTTCTTGCTAGAATGACAGAAAAAGACTATTATTTTAAAATAAATTACCTTATCCATTGTTCCTTATACATTTGGCTTGAAACATAAATGTGCACACAAATTAGAACAAAATATGGAGTCTATCTGTTTATGCTACATTAATTTACTAACTATTCAGAAATGACTTAGCTGGCAGTAAGTAGATCTGTGTTTTGCTGAAAGAACAACATATGTACAAAATCAAATCGCATACCTGCTAAACATAGGAAACACGAACACAGTAAAGACAAAAACTGTTCCAGCTGTATATCTGTAAGAAGTAATTTGGCATTTGATTATTTTTTAATTTCTGATTTTGACTACAAAATACCAATACGAAATTAGTACAGTGTACTATTTTACTAGAGGTGCTACAAAAAAAATGTATACTCAATTTCTTTCATGTTTTGCCCATATCCTCACTGCTGCTGGAAGCTCCACTAATTTTGAATCTACCCTACTGAACTCACCCCAATATGGAACAATTTTACATAGATTCACTTTTTGTTTGATTGCTGAACATGATATGTGTACATAAGAGTTTAAATTATCGTAAGTTTATGTCTGTGATTTCATATATCTATCATAGATCCAGCTGCTTTACATTTTTAAATGACTTACAGGAAAAAGTACTTAGTAAGATTCAAAGAGAGAAGAGGACTGTAGCTCAGACTGAGCTTCTAGAAATCACTGGAAAACGATTTCCCTAACAAATTTTGATATTGAATGCTTGCGTTGTAAAACATGGTAATGATTGGTTTTGGATGATGATTTATGAGTCATAGTCAGCAATATGTAACAGGAAAAGATCAATTTTCCTTTATCAAATGCCTAAGAAGAAAGCTGAGGCTTTGGTCACTCTGGGAATTGATTATGTAGTTAATCGATTAAGGAGTTATGGAAAAAGATAACTATATCTGCAGCACACACAGGTATTAAAGATTAATAGTAAACAAGATGTTGTTATTCAAACATTTATTTTCTCAATCAAGTCAGATGTTTAACAGTGCTATTACAGCATTGACACACTACCTGATTTCTCCTCCTTTCTTTTTGGAGAGAACATTCAGATTGAACAAAACATCCCAAAAGCCCTCAGCTGCCTTTTTGAATTATTTGTATTCAGATGGACTATGTTATTAAATATACTGCCTCCTGGAGAAAGTGAGGCTGGGTCAGGGAGATATAAAACCTCATGATTGCTGTTTCATACTCTTCGTTTCAAATGTCCCTGAGTTTCAGAAGCAGGACATTTTAAAGAGAACCACTCATTCACTCCATACTAAAGGCGTAAGACTAATATTTTGAAAACCTCTAATTCAAAGACCTGTTATCTTTGCTTGACCTTATTTCCTGTCACTGGCGAGGAGTGAGTTGCTTCTATTCACTCTAATAGCCATATAGTATAACCCTTGCTGTGAACAACTGCTATTTATGCATCCCTTTGTAGAGAGCTCCAGTCTTGGGAAGTCATACCCTGCCTCAGAAGGGTCATTTACAAACAGCCTCTTGTTTGACCTAAGGGATACATCACACGGCCTCGCCCTGTACTTTTTACCTTGTGTACTGTACTTCCTTCCTCTCATGTTTAACGCTGCACAGGTGGTTCTGTGCTTCAAAACCAGGTGTCTTGAGTCTGAAGTCATCTGCAAAAATGTTTACCTTCTTATAATTTTTAGCTGGATTTCAGAAGTTATAAATGTGCGGTTGGGTGGGGTTTTTTGTTTGTTTGTTTGGGGTTTTTTGGGATTCGGTTTTTTATTTGGTTGGTTGGTTGGTTTTTTGAGGAGGAGAAAAAGCCTGTTTATCATGGGCTCTTTCCATTGCGTAAAGAAAAGGTTTTGGTGCCTTACTACATGTATTTGTCATCTGACCAAATGTGAGTCCAAACCACCTCCTTATTCCCTGTTCCAAAAAATTATTAATGATAAATCATTGGTTAAAAACATATAGAAACAAACAAGAACTAGGAACCTATATCTGAAGAATTATAAACCTTTTCCACTATTAAAAGAATGGCTAATATACAAATTACAGAAGGTATTTTACAAGAGAGTCCAAGCATGAAAACTTTTTGAAGCCTCTCTACTTTCAATTTCTATTTTTTTTTCAATAGTATATAAATAGCTTTACATAGCTAACTATGTCTGTTTGAAGTTGTACATACTAGAAACAGAGAAAATTCCTCCTTTTCCTTCTCAATTCCATTGTGCTTCGCAATGGTATAGATCTCAAAAAAAATGTAAAGTCATAAAGTTATATAGAATTGAAGACATTAGTTTATACATGAAGGCGTTAGTATATACATCATCTGTATGTAACTAGGACAATATATTCTTGAATCATGTTTTTCTATTAGGACAGATCAACTATGCCAGGTCTGTATTCTAAAGATTTAATCAATTAATAAATAAAGATGATTATTCGTGCAACTGTAGCCACAAAAATGCTTTTCATCAGCTTTGAAAGAATTTAATCATTTTGATTCTCAGTGGAGAAACAAAGACACAAAAAAATCAAATCAGACAAGTATTTAAAAAGCATTACCCTACTTCTTCTGCATTCTATCCCCACTGTTATGGGAGGAATTAGCAATTGAATATTGCACTGATGTATCACAAAGCTGCAGCTGGTAACAATACCATCTCCGTATTTGAAATGCATACATTTTGAATTTTTCCTGACAAGTTAAGGATTATTTAATAGGATGTTGTACAGAACTAACATATAAAGCTCAGTTCTACCAGCGGGAAATCATAGTAAATGTATCAGACTAGATGAAGCATTTCATGATGGTTTGTTTTGAAGAAATAGCAGAATTTCTGAGCACAGAAAAAGCCTGCAGTGGAGTACTTGGTGCTGTGCTTCCTAAGTGTTGCTAGTTAAGCAGAGAAGGTACGAATTGAGAGCTGTGAGGTAGATGAGGATTTTGCTAGGGGGAGGTTCTAAAAGGAATAATATTTGGTCAGAGGTGGTTAGGTGAGAAATTACTACTGTAACTTCCCAGTGATCAGTTTTGTGACCATCTCATTTCATAAGACGGCAAGAAGTCAAGAGGGTGGTAGTGTCCAAAAGGGAATGGCACCAAGGAGTGTGCTAGTGGCATGAAAAGTGATGTATAAAGGGAACATTTAGCAACTAATAGCAAGAATTAAAATTAGACTAAGATGAGACTAATAATTCCTCAACAGCTGGAAACCACTGAAGGAAAAATAAAAGGTCAGGAGGTATTACCTGATCATGGAAAGACTGAGTTGCCAACATGATATGGCTGTGAAAAGCCAAAAGTGATCCTGGAATATATGAGGTGAAGCACTTCCAGTGGAAATAGGCAAATATTCATAACACTGGAGAAGGTGTTGTTCGAGCCTCATCTGGAATACTGTTCACATTAGCCCATATTTTAAATGCATCTTTGTTCACAATTGAATGACTAAAGAGAAAACTTGCTGCACTGACAGGACCCTGGAGAAGAGAATGAAAAGGTTTGTGTGGTGCAATAGAGTGAAGTCTGCTAGAATGGTTCTCTATGCTCAAAATGGAAAAACCTTCATTGATTTTAAAACCAAATTAGTGCAAGAATAAATATAATCTAGCTCTGAGCATTTTTTTTCCTGAATTTTGAACTATTTGAAAAGGGACATTGAAGCAGAGTTTTCCTTCAAGAATATTGGAAGCAAGTAACATACCTGTTTTTACAACTGAGTTTGATACATTTTGAGAATGGGTTTTGTGACTAGATAGCAATTAACTGCAACAGCAGTGTCAAACAAGGTCTTTTCTAGAGCAGTGCCATGATAACATACATTGCTTTTGATAAACATTACTAGCTCTGATATAAAAATTACCACATTGTTGCCAAAATAGACATAATAAAATGATATCTGCAAGATATTGACATATTAATACAGTTTCTCTCAAAATTAAAATTTAGAAACGAGCTCTTTCTCCCTCCACTTCCTCCCCCCACCTTGCATCAGCAGGTACAAAACTTTTCAAGAACCACTTCACCAAGCAATAGTAATGGTAGGAATATATTATACATTACTTCCAAAAGAAAACACACCTTAGGATGTGGTGAAGTGTAGAAAGATATTTTTATGGTCAGTGAGAATATTTTGGTTTCTAGTTTTTGTGGCACATGATGATTTTATGTTAAGAAGTTATTATTCTGCAGTGTATGACTTACTGCCTGATCCTGCTGTTTTAACTCAGACCTTTCACAACTTGTTTTCAGACAAGGGGATTCTTTTACATTAATTGTGCATTTGAGTAAGGAATGCAAAACTGGATCTCCATTTACTACGTTGAAATAAAATGAACAAAACCAAATAGGGTATAAGAGAACAAGGAATTTGTATTTTGCATTGATTCAGTTCATAACACAGCTGTTTTCCAGATTTAGCCCTCACATTCAGAATTCTCCTACTACTTGATAAATCACTCAGAAAGGTTCAGGTCTATGACTATCTTTTATTCAATTCCTCTTTCCAGACAGAGATAATAAAGGGGACAATGTTCACATTCAGGCACAGAAAAGGTGATAGTCCATTAGGAAATCAGAGCATTTCTGCAGTAAGTCAGTGTTGCTGTTTCTTGCCTCACTCTTGTCAGTTTTAACCACTGTTCCCAGGACCACAATGTGCAAATATGCTCCCCAGTGCACTGGCCTGCATTGTCATCCCAAGAAACAGTTGAACTATATCATGGAGTGTAAAACTTGAGCCTTTGAAATGAGGGTTCCTAGGAGCTTAACTTTCATCTTTTGCAATATTCTTCTCTCAAAAATCAAGCACATTCATCATTAGAAAGTTTGAGTTATACAGAGCTAAGGTTGCAGGTGGCACTGTGAAAAGCAGAGCTGTGAAAAGCAACTGCACATTTGTGTAGCCATCTCACCAGCATGGTAACCAAACTGACATCCAACTCATCCTCAGCCTAACCAGGCTTTCTTCAAAAGATGCACAACTTCATTAAAGGTACAGCCAAGCCCCTCACTTTCAGAGCACTCCAGCTCCTGTGATAGCATCCTGCTTCCTGACCAGACCAGTGAATATTTATAATCATGGTCTGGCACAATTCCAGGCAAGGTCAAATTTCTGCCCTGGAGCTGAGCACTCCACCATGCTGCTGGAGGCTGTGTGGTTCAGAATGTTTTCGCAGCCAGGGGCTGAAGCGTGTCACCCAGCCAAGGTATGACTCATATTTCCTATGTCTTGGATGGCAACTGCCATTAGTTGGCAATTAGATGAAAGGGAAACATCATTGCTATTTCCCCTCTTTTGAGTGACATCCTGAGTGTATCTAGTAAAAAATTAATGCATCTAGGGCCCTCAAGACTTGTACATTATTGAGAACAAAGATGTGCTGGAAAATGCTCTTTTAGACTCCTAGGTCATGCTACAGATTCCTAGATGCTATGACAAAATTTTAAATAGTAACAAAATAAATAAGGGTGGTCTCTTTATAGGACTCCTGCATAAAGATTGGGTTGCTAGGGAAGTCCTGCAAGATGTTTTGGCTAGATACAGCCTGGTTTTTCAAATTCAAGTGGAATTTTTCTATCAACTCAAATAAGGTTGTCTTCCGAACTATGCCTTGCTTTTGTACATAACATTGCATGGTCCCTGTGTCAGACAATTCTATGTTGACATCATATTACTATCATTACTATCTTCAATTTGGTCTGCAAAGGCCTTCTGCATGGTGTAGACACTGGGCAAGGACAGGCTATCATTCAGAAGCTGGTCAGGAGAAGGATGCAACACCCTCTGTGTTCCTCTGCAATGTGTTTGTGTGACCTTGGCTTCTTGTAGAAACTGTCAGCCTGGGGAATGGAAGCTATACAGTTCCAGTAATGTAGAAAATAACCACCCTCTCTGTAAGGGAAAGGGTCTGATGATCAAAAATGCTTCCTAAGAATTTAACATTGTTAAGTTATCAGGATGCTGAGTGGACGCCATTATCATGCAAAACTAGAGGAGGTATTTATACCCAATACACACCTAATATGTCCTAAATTAAAAGTTATCCTTATCCAGCCTTTCAGATATTTACAGGTGCAGGTAGAACACACCATTTGTTTAATAACAACATGCAGTTCTTCTACTGAGTGCTCAGTCACCCATAATTGTGAACGTATCAGCCTACATCATAATCGGCATGTACAAGACAGAATGTCCATCTGGAAAAAATACATACCACAAATTACCCATAACATGCTGACATTTTTCTTTACCTTTCCATGCACTTTGAATTGAAAACAATTAGCCAGACAAAATACTAGTAATAATGCTGCCTAAATGCTGTGCACACTGGTTGCACAGGAGCTCTGCAAAACCACTCAGCCTTTTGTCTGACCCACTGACTTTTTCACTTTCTGCTACTATAAAATGCTTCTGTTCTGGAATTGCCAGCCAAAGTCAGACCCTCTGCCTCCATAGTTAGCAGACAGAGCAAAACCTCCCTCCAGGTGCATATATGGGATATATAACACTTCTTGCACAGCTCTGCTTACAACAGGCTGATTGTTTGTGTAAGCCTAGGCACCTTCCTTCAATGAATCCCATGTATAACTCTTCTGACAATTTAATGGGCAGCTGATATTGCTACCATAATTTTACATTCAAAGTAAAGTACCACACATGTAAACATTCATTTTTTTGTGACCATGTGTGTAAAGGACTAACAGAAACAAAAGTTTCACCATAAGTTTCACCACCCCCAAAACAATTCCATAGCTCCATTTCTTTGCCTGGTGAGAGGAAAACCTATATGAATCCAAGATTGGTGCTAGTGTCATTGTTCAATGCACTTTTGGAAGGTGCTTAAAGTGATTAGCACAGCAAGGGAACCTACAAGAACATATCAGATGATAACCTAGCACAGAAAATAAACGGAACTCTGGGCTCGAGCAGCTAATGTGATAGAGCTGTTGGTGCAGGTTTGCTGACAGCAGCATTTTGGTCACTGGCTTGGCCTGTACACACCAATCTCTTCTTCCTAGTGTCAGGACAGTCTGACAGCAACATTGAAAAGAGAAGGGTTGATGGTCAGGGACATTTGAACAATGTTTAAGACCTTGTTTTAGTCATGTTACTGCATTATACACCAATGATAATAATGCCCACAATCCAGTTACTTATCTTCATAGGTCTTATGCTTTCCCAGGAGAAAACATTTTCTGCCAGGGCACAGAGAGCTGAAGAGCCATACTCAAGGTGACAAAGAAGGAATCCACAATCCCAGGAAGGGAACTCAAACCCCAGCTGAGCAGTCTGGGACCTACTCAGAATATGTGCAAACCTCTTTTTTCTGCAGTAAAGAATGGTAAAAGGGTACACACATTTGTCAATAGATAGTGCTGCACTCCATGTCATAGTGGTGCTATAATTGGCATCCAGCAGCCTCTGCATAAGGCCACATGGTTAGAAGAAATTGCTAAATTATTTGACTTGTAAACCCAGTTTGAAATGCTAACTGCAGAGTTGTCTGAGTGATAAACTCCTTAAGGAGAAACCTTTGATCTCCAGTCAAGTAAAGACCTTTAAAAGTCCTGAAGTCTGGAGTAGCCAGCCCTAAAGACCTTTGTTTGCAGCCATCACTGGAAGAGGGGGAGGGAAAAAGCATTTTGCAGTGATTGCCCAGAAGTTTGGCTTTGCTTGTAAAGCTGGAAGGTGAAAGGCCATGCAGCTCTCTTCCCTTCCCCCAGCAAAAAAAAAAGGTTATCCATCTTTATGGTATAATGCAGTCCTTAAGTTTAAACTAATGAATTTGGCTTAACAAAAAAGATTGCAATAATCTGGAAAAAATATTTATAGACAGTGAATTTTCTCGTTCATGAAAAAACACTTTAAAGTTCAAATTTGAAGTGGCCTGTGGAAGCCTCTAAGTACACCATGTTGCAATAGAGTTTTGGTTTCTAGCATGAAATGGGAAAGAGTTCAGTCTGCTCACAGGTTCTGCTAGAGGCACTTACTCACTTTATCACCCAGCTCAGCTCCACAGAGCCAGGGTTTGCACGTGTGCTGACCGCCATCCTTCAGCATCACTCCGGCTAAAAGCAGCAGGGTGTTGGACTGCCACTGCAGTCAGGGGACCGTGGAACCAGATGTGAGCTCTCTCCTGCCACTACACAGGCAACCTCTAGGAGAGGCAGAAGGGGTTACTAACCTTTTCTTCCTCACGAGTTTATTCATGGATAGTATCCTTCATTGCCAACATTTCTTCTGACAGAAGGAACTAGAGTTAAAAAAACCTGACCATAAATTGGTAAGGCCCGAGCGTCACTCCTCCTACTTCCTCCTGTGTCCTTTTACCACCATCACCCCCTGGATGAAAGTTCACAGCTCACTAGCAGTGTCTGTAAATGGCAGATCTTTTACTGCTAGCTTTAGCCTCTGCTGAGCTCCCAAATGGGATGGTGTTGCTTGATGGGGTCATCTGTTTACTTAAAACAGGACTGGGATCAAAAGTTCATTTTCATAGACCATTAAAGGACAACGATAACTGCGCCAGCCACTGCTGAGTTGAGCTGGATGTGACTGGAAGGGGAATGACACCATATGCCAGCCACCCTGTTTCATATAAGATTTATTTCAAGTGCCTTCCCTGTACCTATCAGGGAATATGGAAACAGCCATCTTCTGTACCAGTCTAGAAGATGTATCCGTAGGCAATCTCTGACACATTAGCTTCCCCTCAGAGGTCACTAGTGATTCATTACAGCATATTTACAGACATCCCAACAGCCACTTGGATTTGTTTCAAAGAATCAGTAACAGTCAATTTCTGACCAGCAAAATCTTTCTCATCTTTCACTTTTTTTGGTCACAGGAAAACTCTGAGACTTAATGCTCATGTTGAGCATTAAAGTCAGCACTCGTGATCCAGAGAGAAGGTGAGGCAGAAAGAGACAAAAAAATGGGAAAGGGTGAAAATTTAAGTAACTTTCAAGTCTCCAGACAGCAGAACTGAAAAACTGAGCCAAAATTCACAAAATTGCCTTGAACAGGCAGCCCCACGAAAAGTAGAACTATGACAATGACTGATTATTGGTGTAAAAGCCTGAGTTATTTAGGCTTTTATATTGTCAGTGGTTTTGCCTAATAACCATAAAAGTTCCAGTCCAATCATGAGTTAAGCCTAATTTCTACAGGAACACAAAGGAAGGCTTCCTTAATAAAATAAGGACACTCAGACCATGCAGCTGATCTACACATCTGCTGAAGGCTGAGCATCTGCCAGTAAAAAAAAATGTTTTCTCCTGGAAAACTGTGTATTGTTTTTTTTCTAATGGCATGTTTAAATGCTCAGGAGAAAGTAAGGGCCTGGGCCACAAAATCCCACCGTCGGTCCACAAAGCCGGCCAGTGTCCAGCTGTGTCCAAGCAGAGCCAGAGGGAGCCCCGTCTGCAGCTCCATCTGCCAGTCCTTCCCATCCAGGAGAAGGGCTGCCAGCTCTCCAAAGCCTCAGGTCTTTGATGACAGGCGTATCATAAGGCCTTTTCTCAACTCGAGGGTGTTTCTCCCTCCGCAGTATGGTGTGTTTTGACTACCCCATCAAATTCATTAGAAAATGCTAAGGAATGATGCCAGACCAGCGTCACCCGGAGGAAAATTTGAAAACCGAGAAGGGGAGAAGTGGGAAACCCTGGTGGCCTGGGCAGCACCAGCACGGCTTAAGGGACTTCTGCTACGGTCTGTAGATCGCACAAGTGTCTGGTGGCACCCATTAACTGCTTTCAGCATAACAATGCCTCTTTCTCATCCCTGCCCATCCTCCCTGTCCCAGTTAAATGAGCCATTTCCCAGACAAATAAAGACTGGAGAGTCTGCCTTCAGTAGGGGTAGGAGACTGAGGAAGGCAATTCAGACGGGAATGATGGGAGACTACCGACAGAGTTAGGGAGACAGGGCCACCGTGAGCACTGCTAAGGGAGATGAGGAAAAAGGGAAACCTGGTACAGGGGAGAGAGATGCAGGGAGCGCGAGGGGACGTGAACTGCAATTACCCTCTGTACAGTATCTTGCAGGAGGGAAGGGAAGCCGCAGTGCAGCAGCAGATATAAGGGAGCAGAGACATGCAGGAGATCAAAGGAAGATGGGAAAGGAGGAAGCGGACAGGGAGGTGACCCTGGTGCCTGCGCCAGCTCAGCCTACAGGAGCTGCAAAGTGCACAAGGGTTGGGTAGAACCAGCAGCAGAGAGCTGGGTTTCTGTGCTCCCCACTTGCTGTTTTCTTAGCATACTTATGTCCCCTCCATCCGAACAAGCTGAGCAGGCACGAAGGCACCTATACTGACCTTGTCACAAGCTGGTGGCCTGAGTGCACTCCTGCCCCTTTTCTGCTGTGGCTGCAAGGGCGGTGTGTCTGATCAAAAAGCTGCTGCTAAAATTCTTGTCCTTCCTCCAACCTCTGGAAAAAGCAAGCAAACAAGGAGCAGAAGCCAGGTGGGACACACACTGTGCTTTAAAGGTGACAGGTTAAGCTTCATGTCCACAGAGCATCTGTGTTTCTTTGCCTAGCGTAGGTAATACGAAGTTTGAAATAATTTTTCATATTTCTGCCTGGCTTTATATAGCTAGATGTATAATTATATACATTTGCCCACATATAGTGTGAGTAAATATTTCTATGTCTAACCTGACTCCAGACTTCATGCTGCCAGATAAAGCAATCAGTTTTAAGGAATTCAGGAATACAAGATTGGTTTATAGTATGTCAACTGTATTTTTGTCACTTGTGGTGAAAAAAACTGTTCCAAAACCACAGCCAGCCACGCTGATAGAACAGAGCCCAAAAGTTGGGCTTACAGAGCATGAAGTTCAGTATATGAAGAAAAAAATAGTAAAACAAATACTTAATTTGTTAAAAGACTTTGGGCCAAATCTTCCTCTACAGCAATGTTAATTATAAGAAGCAATTACCAAAATCATTTAAAAAAAACCCAACTTTGAGTCTGCAACACTCACAACCCAGAGAGAACAGAGAGCCTTTTACAAGACTGGAGAAACATATTTGGGAGCATTTTATGGTAGACCTCCTCAAACATAATTCTCTGCTGAAAGGATGAAGCTGATCAGCGCTGCAATCAGAACACTACTGACAAGCTCTGACTTAGCCTTCCCTGGCTATCTCCTTCTCAATCCAGCCACTCCTTAACTCCCTGTTACACAGGTACTGATGCTTCTGTACGTGCTTGTGCTCAGCCTTTCTGCAGGCTACGGGAGCCAGGAAGTCAGCTGAGGGCACAGTCTGAGGAAGAACGCTCTCAGGAGAGTTTGTGGCAGTTTTCCCCTCCTCCAAGTGCACCCTCTTCAATATACCCCTTGGTAATATCGCTGTGACTTTCTTTTCCCCCTCATGCTGTAATACTGGTGCTGAATTTTGATGAGACAAAACCAGGTGTAGCCTGTGGCATTTATTTATTTAGAAGCAAATGCAACATTTCAGTAAACTGCTTCTCTCAGTCCAGAATGGGTTCTTATATTTTCACCAGTCAGTTAAAGGAAATACTTGCCTTGAATCCACAAATGTATTTTTCCTTTCAGATATTCCAGACACTTTTGGTCTTACATTAAAGTTAGTTTTGGCTCTTAATATAATTCATACAAGTAGCCACAGGCACAAAAAAAAAAGTTAATTTCTTAACTGTAGCTTTCCTCTCTTTATGTTTGCAATTTCAATTAACTGTTCTAAATAACTGACAACATGGAATATAAAACATTCCTGCAACAATGTAGGTCTAACAGCAATTACGTTGATTTACTCTGGACCATGTTAAGTTCAGGGAGTAGGATAAAGAGACAAGAGTTTAAAACTTCTTTCACACTGATGTAATAAATTCAGTACATTGCTTTAAAGTTAGGGCAAAATAGCTGGTAACTGAAAGTCAAAAAAACCCCCTTGTTTTGTTTTCCACTGTGCTAGAAAACAATAGATTATGGGAAAGTTCTTCAGAAGGTGATCAGAGGAAAAGTTCACCAGCATCTATCATGGACTGTGTCTCTGTGGCCTGCTGGGATAGGAGGGAGGGACATAAAGGTGTCAGCAGTTGAACTGATACGGTAAATCACAGTAGGGCTAGTAAAGCGCAATGGCAGCCTAGTGTAAATGCCTTCAGACTTCTATTTCTTCTCCGAGGTTGTACTCGGGACACGTCCCCTCTTTGTGACCTTATCTCTGGGGCAGTGGGTTGTGCACTGGTCTCCTCTCTTTAGTTTACGAGGACTAATCCATTTGCAGGTTAATAAAAGGTGAAAAGGACAATCACCAAGGAGCCACCAAAATAAACAAGTACCTTTGACTGCTTAGGGATTCTTGGTTTTCCACGCCAGCGTGCTCAGCCTGTCTCTCTTCTCTCCTCCTAAGTACTTTGATAATAAGTACATCTGCAAACAGTTGATTAAAAAAAAAAATTACTAGCAGTATGCAAAAGAGGAGAACAATAAGACAATTCCAGAAAAAGTGGATGGTTCTACTTTGCAGGCAAGTAACTGGTCTCTGTAAAATGTACTTTGCTGTGCATGTCCTTGTGGTTGAAATCTCTGATTTTTTTCTAGAAATGCTGACTGACAATTAGTGAATTTCAGGGACCAACATGCTCTTACTCCCAGTTAGAGGAAAAGCCCCCTCAGAAATGTCACAAATCTGCACCATTTCATTTCATACAATGAGCAAAAAGGTCATGACATGCCATCACTTCAAGCACGATTAATGAATTTTTCTCTTTAACTGCTAGATTTATAACGCATATACTGGCTTGCTGCAGTGCTGTAGGCAGCATCATTAACATCAGTAAAATATATTTAATATAACGACACCAAGAGCCAGAGACAGCAGGACGAGGAGGATGACACCAGGGTGAAAATCACCTGTGTGTTAGGCAGCCAGGGCTGCAGTGTGCTGCTGGAGCAGTGGGGCTGTTTGTCTCACTGCTGGTTCCCCTTTGTTCCCACCCTATCTCCTTCCATTCTTGTCAAAGTTAAGGACAATTCACAAAAGAGGAGGCTATTGCCAGGTCAGGGAGCAGTTTCCGATTACTCTGTGGTTCCTAGGCTTCCAAGCGAAGTTTTGGAGAGAAGCAGCATGTTTGATGAGTAGGTAAATTTTAAGTAAGAGGGGAAAAAACCCCAACTCTATTCCCATAGGCAGGCAGTACTATTGCTGCCAGGCCAATATGCAGTCCCTTCCTCTCTTCCCCATAGGATACAGGCAGTTAGTTCTTTCAGATATAAAATAAAGGTAAAGCACACACAGCCTCTTGCTTCTTTAAGTCAATTAAACCAGCAAGCCAAGGAAACCAAGACCTCCTATCATTCCACTGAAAATTCAGATTCAATCTTGAAAACGTTTGTTCTGCTGATATTTTACAAAAGCAATATATTTATGAGACACAGATGCACTAAATTAATATTGACTCCATACAGCTCAAGCAGAAAAAATCCCAAACCTAAGTTGTTGCTTTTCCCCTCAAAATAGCAATTGCTGGAGGAAGCTATTTCATTTAAAGCAGCATTAACAAAGATGACTTAACAAGTCTTGGTAGATGTGTGCTTTTGTGCATCTCCTCCTTAAACCGTACCTAGAGCACTGCTCAGGACTCACATCTCCGTACTGACACTGATCTTTTGAGCTTCCCACCACCTCAGAAAGTTACTGGCCTGCCTCCTACTCAAGAGTGTGAATGGTACTGACTGCATTTTGGTTACTTTTATCTCTAGACAGATCCTGTGAGGGGCCCTCAGCTCTGGAATTTATTCCCCCCTTTGCTCAAAAACAGCCTCCAACAATCTTTGACCTTCTGCGTGAGCTGTGAGGCCCAAGTCCAAGGATTTGCTTTGGGAGAAGCATAAAAAAGGTTGGCATTTGTGGGTGTGGTAGGAGAACATGTTGTCTATGCCTGATTTAGTCCTGGGTTTATAATTTTCTCATGTTGTGACAGTTATCCTGTATAGCAGTGTAATCTTCACCCATGGACTTTCAGGCTTTCCTAAATGGTCATAAACTGGGGGAAAGAAAAGCATTGGAATCTACCAGCACATGAATGATTGTGTATTTGTGAACAAAATGACCAGGCAAACAAGTACATCATAAGTCACTTTTGCTAAAATGATCCTTCCAGCCTTGCAAATCACACAAGTTCTGCATGTCTCCGGGGCACTAACAGCATGCAAGTGAAACTGCAACGTTGGGACTGCTGATAAAGGGACAAATAACACTTTAATTAACTGAGAATGCTTAATATATTGCCCTGCCTATGTTGCAACTGAGAGGCAAGCTGTAAACACCTATTAACACAGCACTATTATGTCCTACTACGAAAGTTCTCCTGTCTGTCACCTCTTAAATATTTAAATCTCAGATTCTTTAAAAGCTGTTTCCGCTGCTTTTACTCTTTGGATGTAAACAGATTTGTTAAATATTTTATTTCCAACCCACCCACGAAGCTACATTCATTTACATAACTTAATGAAGGCTGCATTATTCATTGAACTTCTCATATAACATTTTTCGTAAGACATTATTAAACAAGTGAAGCAAGCCAGTCTAGTAATGAGTCTTCTCTAAACTTGCTGCCAGTTACATTTCCTTTCTCCTAATCTATCACTCTAATGGTTGCAACTAATAAACTTTTTGAATTTTTGCTGCTAATCTGTATATGTTTTGCATTGCATGCTGGATGTATAACTTGACAGAGAATTTACAATACAAACCACCTGGCAAACAAAACTATCTCAATTAACAAATGCCATCCAAACCCACCCCACTCTTTGTTATAATAGAGGACAACTGCATGTAACATAGCACCTTTAAGCCATAAATAAATTCACTAATTTGGGCCTGGAACATACCAGCAGTATATCTCAAACACAAGATTTGTGTCTGCATTTTATAATTTCTAAGACTTTGCCAAAGGTCAGTAAATTGAAGTTTGGTTTATGCAAATCTCCTGCATGTCCTTGTAAAAGATCCAGTAGTCTTGCATAGGATCCTGTTAGACTGTTCTGGGAAAGATTATATGCAATAATTTCAATGTAGAGAAATTCAGCAGTGGGTTGCTTGCACATGGGCTGTTTAATCAGTGTTTAAGACTACATCAAAAGTAGCTGGATTTTCAGGGAGTCTAAGCAGTGCAGCCCCCTTTGAGATAGATCGCATATTTTCAGTTTATACCTCATAAAATCAATTCCAATGATTAAAAAAAAAAGAGAAATAGAGAGTTGGATCCATGGTTCTAATTTTATGCACACTAGTTTTTAAAAGACTGGGGCATATTATTTTATCAGCATTCACCCTGAAAACCTCTGCAGATCTTAGAATTAACGAGACACAGCAGTGTTCTGTTCTCAAAGATGGCTAGATGAAGGTTTGTAAAAGCATTTTTAAAAACTTCCTATAGCACTTAGGAATGTACCACTTGAAAGTCAAAGATGAAGTATTTTACATATTATTAAATATTTTTCTTGGTACCTCTCCGAAGGTTATTCTAAACCACTGAACAGAATGAAATAAGAAAACATACAATAGATTGAAATGGGGTAGAAAGAAGGAAAACCTTTTTGTCAGTCTCTCATCTTGCAAGGTCCGGGAAAAGACTGCTGTAATAAAAGTATGAAAATAAAATAAAATGTCAGAAAAGTAAGTTCAAAGCCTTAAGCATACAAGACTTCAAATTATATTGTCCCTTGAATAGGTGCTTCTATGAACCAAAACAAAAGAAAATCTTTTCCAGCTCAACTGCTGAAAGCAACATGCAAGTAACATGTCTTTGTTTCACAAGGACAAAATAAATAAACCTGATCAAGTTATTTTTAATAATTTCCAATGAGTCTTCAGCATTTTTTTTCTTAGTCATTTAACCATTACCAAAATGTACTTTTACCTGTTCTGACCTTATCTGGAAATACTCATACCTTTCAATCAGGTATTGATTTGTTTATTTAAGTAGCATTCCTCGATGTCAATTTACACCAATGTAATTCTTTAACGTCCTTTTTCTTCAAGAATAGATATAACTGTGTGTTTTTAAGAAGATCACATTTAGCACTGAATAGATAGTTCAGAAATTCTAAGCTCCAGCTACTGGCTGGCAGGAGCTGTTGCTCACATGGTTTTAGGAGAAGTGTGGGTTCTATTAACTCACCTTACCCTCAGGGAAGAACCAGCATGCTACATATAAATCACGGCTTTCTACTCCAGGACCAAAGCACAGCACCTTCTAAATTGTGTGTGATTTTTCCAAGAGAGACCTGGTCAAATATTTTTCTTTTAAATAACGGGTTAACCAAGAGAAGGAATTTGAAATACCCTGCCTCCTGTCTCAGTGCAGCACCCCAGCACAAACTATGCTTACGTGGGGAGCTGGAATGAGGACCTGGTTTGCCCAAAAAACAATTTGGTTTTTGATAGGTAATTTTTCAACAGAATCAGTTCCTGGACCCAGCATAACAAGAGGGGTGGAGGCTCGGGGTGCAGCAGACAGGCAGCACCTAAACAGCAACCACCATCTCAGCATGTGCCCGCCCCAGCCTCTGCTGAGCAGGCAAAGCTACACTCATACCACAGCTCACCTGAAACTGGTCTGCAGCCAGCATCTAAGCTGTCAAAATACAGCTGCATCCAGGAGATTAGCAGGGGTTGTAAAACCTGCTCAAGAAGTTGGGCAAATATTTTAGCAATTAACCCACACTGAGCTCCGTTTTACTGTAGCTATGCTGCTACCATTTCTCGAGATAGCTTGTTTAAAGCTAGCTCCAGGATGCCTAAATTGCACAGCGGTGACAGACCGCTTAACTACAGAGATAAATTATTACAGAGGCAGTACCTAACATAGGTTATGTTGTCATGATTTACAACAGCTGAGGATGTGCCCCCAGATGTCCAGACAAAATCAAATTAAGTATATGATTTTTTTTCTTCTTCGAACATAAAAGCCATGCAAACTTGACTCAAAACCAAAAATGAAAGACTTGCATGCATGACCTTAGACTTACACTGTGAAAGTGTTTGTATTCTCCGGACAGCACTTAGGTTCCCATTCTTTATAAAATTAAAATATAATCTAAAATAATATGAAGACCATGCAAAAAGTTCCTACATATAAAAGATTTTAATTAAAACCAAACAAAACATTTAAAGAATATCAGCATCCATTTGGATTTGGAGAATGCTGTAATGTTACAGAAGAAAATGTTAGTAAAGAATATCAAGACAAGATCCTTGCAGTCCTCCAGACTCTAGATCACCTCCAAATCAGGATCAAGGTTTGCAATTTTCCACTATTGTCTTGGTAATAAAGGGGTCTTTAACTGAGGTTATTCATCAAGTCCCTGAGGAACAGAATGGTACAACAGGTTTGCACAGTAAAAAATATTTAAGATTTCAAACGTTGCCAAGAAGACTCAGGTGCAATCTAAAAAGAATATATTTTGTATTTTAAGGCTACAAAAAATTGAATATGAAAAATTCTTGATAGTTATGCTCATATGTAGGTTGTATCTAAGGCCATGTGTTAGAAGCTTCCATGTTTAAAATGCTAGCTGGTAACACATCAAATGTGTTACAGAAACACCCCTTTAAAAAAAATTCCAAACATCATAGATGCTATTAAGCACCTGCAACTATTTTGGGCAACTTCGTCCTTAATTTTGATCTTGGGAGAACATAATGAAAAAGTGACTTTTTTCCAGAAGCAAACAAAACATTTAATTATTCTATATGGTGCTGTAAGTGTTCATGACACCGAAGTACATTGGTTTACTTTGTAGATGTTTATAGAGCCAGCCTATGTTGTTTGACTTTTGAGGGAAGACTAATAGGTGTAGTAAGTGGGGGTGGGCACAAAACTCCTTATGGTTAAGCCAAAATAGGGGTCATGCCCAGGGCATTTTATCTGCCCTGCTTACACACCCCTGGGGAATTGCATCTCAACAGTTGATTCTCTGTTAATCAATTCACATTAGTGCCTGCCTTTTAGTTTTCACTTTGCTGAATTCCAGGAAAGAAGTTCTTAAACCAAATGCATGCTCTATCTCTGACCTAGTCAGAGCTGTTGCATTTCAAGAAGAAATAAGTGATTGTATTTGCTCTACCAGCTGATAAGAGACACCTTCTAAGTAAAAATTCATAGGCAGCAGGCTCAACACAGCACAAGATTCAGTGGCCTGTTCACACAGGTCAGCAGTAATATGGGAGGAGAGGACATTTACGGAATTTTTTTCCTCAACCAGCTCCAGAGAAAGACTTATTTGACATTATTCTGCTTTCCTTTTCTTTCTTATTTCTGTGGCTCGAAATTATGTGCTTGATAAGGAGACCTGTAGCACTTGCCATGACTCCATGCAGTTTTCAGAGCATGTGGTTTTGCACTGTTCTTGCACTTACAGGCCAAAACTTACACTACTAACGAGTCACAAGCAACCACATGTGAAAGGAGGGGAGAGTTGTGAACACAGAAATAGTAAATACCTCATTCACAAAAGCAGATCTGACCTTACAACCAAACCCTAGAGCCACATTCATTAAGTTACACTCTCTAGCATACACTCAGATTTTCATACAGAGGATCATCAAAAATAAACTTTATTATCAAACTTAAAATTCACACATTAAACATACGATCTAGACACAAATAATACTGAAAACATTCTCAAACAATAACCATTTCAGGTAATTTGGATGAGTAGCTAGTTACCATTGTTTTGAATGCTTTTTGAATATTTTTTAATATATACACCATCCTGAAATGTCTTCAAATGCTTAGCTGGCCAGCTTTCAATGATATTTTTAAATAGGGGAAAACTTATTTCTATAGAAATAACATTATCTAATTATGAATCAGAGACCCATAATTGTAGTGCTTGGGGGAAAAAATACCATAGCCTCTTGAAATATTTAGAAGACATAAATTACTATTGTACATTTACAGGTTTTAAATATTTAAAGGCCTTTGTTACTATAAAAAGTTACTATGTACATATTAAACACTATATAGAAATCCAGTCAGAGGCAATTGTTGAGATCTCAGATTTGGCCGCTGAAACCTATGAATTTGGTAGGCAGATTGTCCACAGGGTACACTATGGGGCCCGTTTTCATTGTAGGAGGTCCATTCAGCAGCTGCCAGTCACAGCTCCGAGCCAACTCCACTGTAAATATTTTTAGAAGGACTTTTGCAAACTCTTTGCCCACGCAGCTCCTCAAGCCCCCACCAAAAGGAATGAAACTGAACCTAGAGGAATCCTCTGGAGATGGAGACATGAAGCGATCTGGGTTAAATTCCTCCTTGTTGGTAAAGAGATCTGCCACATCATGTGTATCACAGATACTGTAAATAACATTCCAACCTTTAGGGATCTGGTAACCCTATAAAAAGAAGAGAAAGGAGATGTGGAGCACCTTGCTGTGTTAAATAGCATGAACTGACAGCACAGGACACATGAGGGCACCCCACCNGGCAGACAGGCTACATGAACACACAATACTTTACAGCTGCTCTGAGGAGTTGTGCCCAAACCTTGCTTACATTTAGCTCAAGGGTCTTGAGTGCAATTCGAAATCCTCCAGGAACAGGCGGGCTCAGCCTGAGAGTCTCTTTGATGACACAGCCCGTGTACTTCAGCTGCTCCAAGACCTCCATGTCCAGCTGCTTCTCGTGGTTGGAACTGCACAGTAACCCCTAGAAAGGAAAATGCTGCCATGACATTCATGAAGCAGACGGCTAGGGCTCCTGGCACTGCAAAGCAGCAAAGGGTATTTTCCTGCCACCCCTGAAAGTAGGGCACCAGCTGGGTCAAAGGGAGCTCTGTCTGGGGTACCTGTCCTGGAAGTACCTTCCTCCCACTGCCCCCTCCTGTGAAATGGCTCTGAGGAAGACACACACCTTCACCTGCAGTTCTTTCCTCACTTTCTGCAGGACTTCATGGTGGAGCCCTAGGAAGGCAATCAGCGACGTGGCAGCACTAGCAGTGGTTTCATGGCCCCCGAACAGCAGCTCTGTGGCAGACTCCTTCAGCTCCTTACACAAAGGATAGAAGAGGGATAAACCAGGCCTTGAGCACAGTATCTCTCCCAGGCCCACCCTACCACTGCAATGCTGTACATTGTTCCCAAACTGGAACAGACACCCAGGGGCCAGGATGGAGTGGCTGGAGGTGCTTATGCTCCCTGTGGACATGTCTCCCCATCCAACAGCTTGAGTGCAGCCTCTGCACCCTAGTGCTCAGCACAAGCTGGTTTGTTTTGTGGGGGGAGGGAGCACCTCCTGCTCTCTCCCTTTGTCCCCTCAAGTGTGATGCTCTCAGAGGGGCCAGGGGGAAGGGATGAATCCAGTCCTGAGGAATGTTACCTGCATGTTGAGCTGCTCCCCGTTACCCTGCGTGTGTTCCATCAGCAGCTGCAGCGCATCCTTGTAGCCCCCCTCAGGCTCCTGGCGGGCCATCTTGGCACGGATGTTCTCCTCGATCTTGGCATGGATGATGTTGCGTGCCCGCAAGCCCTGACCAAGCAGCAGGGAGAGCAGTGTGGGTCTTAGGCTGTACTGCCATCCCTCCACCCCGATTCCCCCCCGCCCTGGCCGCAGGGGCACCTCGCTCCTCCTGGCTCGCCGTGAGCCTTACCCGGTAGAGCCCACTGAACGGCACATCGATGGGCAGGGAGAAGAGGTTGCGGATCATCTCCTCGAAGGCCTCCACCAGCTGCTGCTCGCCGTCGGGGCTGGCCTGGCGGGGCTGGAAGCCCAGCAGGATTCTCATGGCAATGCGAAACATGAGGCGCTTCACCTCGGGGTACACGAGCAGGCAGGGCCCGGCGGCGCCCAGCCACCGCGCCAGGCAGGCGCTCACCTCCTCCTGGATGACGGGCACGTAGTGCTGCAGGGCGTCCCGGGAGAAGGCACGCATGATCACCTGCCCGGGGGGACGAGGAGGAAAGGGACAGAGGCTCAGCCGCCGCACCCGGGGCGACCGCGCCCGCTCCCCGCCCGCCGTGGGGCCGTACCTTTTTGCGGTGCTTGTGCTGCCCATTGTGGAGGTTGGAGAGGCAGCCCGAGCCCAGGATGGTCCGCACCGAGGCGGGCCACTGCACGGAGACGAGCCGGTGCTCGCCCAGCAGGATGTGCCGCACGTTCTCGGCGCCCATCACTCGTACCGTGGGCCGCCCGAAGAGGTGAGTCTTGTAGATGAAGCCGTATTTTCTGCGTTTCATCTGCAGGAATTTCCGCCTCTGGACAGGGGATGAGAGGGGGGAAATGATAAGATAAACTTTAGAAAGGATAAGAAGAAGAGGCAGGGAGAGCAGCTCTTTCCCACCTGGGCACGGGAGCCTGTCAAAGTTGCCGCTCATCTCCCTCCCCTGCAGCCAGAGGAGCAGCCGGGGCGCCTCTCTGCTCCCCGCGCCATCGCCTCGCCTTACCTGCAGCACCAGCTGCAGCGTCTCCCCGAAGAAGGGGAGCCCCATGGTGCCCGGGGGCAGCGGGAGCGGGCAGCTGGGGTCGCGGCTGCTCACGCAGTACAGGTCCCAGAGCTTGACGGCAGCCAGAAAGAGTAGCAGGGGCAGCAGGAAGGTGCACAGGGCGCTGGCAACTAGGGCGGAGAAGCCCATGACTAGGGAGCGGTTCCCGGCTGGCCCCTCGGGAGCACTGAGTGCGCGGGCCGGGCTCGCCGCGGGCCGCCTTTTATACCCTTCCCAGGTTGCTGCCCACCCCTACCTTGGTCCGATAAATTAGTTCACCCAAAGTTCATCTTTAATTGCGGATTGCGGCCTGACTCCTCCCCCCGAAATCTTTAACTATTTGCTTTGCGTAGTGCATCCTACCCGCCGCAGACCGCTGCCGGGGAAGGAAAGGTGCTGTCGGGGGCGGTGGCAGCGGCTCCGGGCTCGCTGATCCCGCACCGCGCTCGGCGAGTGGGCTGCGGGCCGCCGCCGACAGCTGACAGCCGGTGGCCGGCCGCCACCGCCTCCTCCTCCTCGGATTTATCGCCGATGCTCGTTAGAGACGAGCGGCTGCACCGAGAAATTCCCGCTCCGGCACCCGGCGGTCTGGAGACACCTACCCCCGGGCGCTACGGCCCGATGCGCTCTGCGGAGCTCTTTCGCCAGCCCGCCCGCCGCCGTTGTCGTCGGCTGGGAACGGCGAGGTAGCGGCCGGACCCGGGAGACGCCGGGCCGGGACCATGGGGCGGCCGGAACGGAGGGTCCCCCGTGCTGGGGCAGCCCGGAGAACCCCTGAGCAGAGGGGCAGCTGCGCCGGCGTATCGGCGGAGGAGCCTCCGCTGTCCCCTGGTTCACCTCGAAAGGCACGGCTTGTATTTCTGCCGGCCGCGGAGGAAGGAGCCGCCGGCAGCAGTCCGTCTCAGCCTCCCGATGCAGGTTCAAGCGCGGGTCACCCAGGGGAAAGGAGGTGAGCGCGGAAAGGAAACACCAGACCCGCCGTGCCCAGCTCCTCTCCCCGGGATCCACTGTCCACCCTCGCCTGAGGCTCTCCGGCATCCCGTCGGGGCTGCGGCGGTCGGGAAGAGGCGCTCGGCACGGCCGGGCACCCCGCCTGCAGCCGCGGCGCGGAGGGGCTCCGTGCTGGCCCCGGCGGGCGGGCACCGGCGCTGCTCTCCGGGCGGCAGCGGCGGCTCCGGGCAGGAGGAGCGCGGGGGGAGCGGGGCTGCAGGAGCTCTGCGCTGGATGGGGCTGCTGCTGGGTACCGGCGGAGGAGGTGCCGGCCGCTGGGGAAGGGGCGCCCGGCGCGGACGGCGGCTGCGGGGCCGTGGAGCTCTCCGCCGGCCACAGCTGCTGCCAAAACACTTTTTTATCTTTACGTTTTTTATCTCTTCCCTCTCTGTTACTTTTGCTTTCTCGTTCTCAGAAAAGCTCAATAAACGCTGGAAGTTTTGTGTGTGTGTGTCTGTGTAGGGGAGAGATGTCACTTTTAATTATTATTTTTCTAACAATCAGCGCATCACACGAGACCCGCCCTCCTCTTACGATGGCTTGCCGGAGCGGGGCTGCCCGCCTCCGCAGCCCCTTGCCCAGGAGGGAACCCCCCGGAGGGTACTCCCCCGGCCCCGGGGGCGGTAGCCCCTCGGGGTTCGCCGCGGGCCTGGCCGGCGCTGGCCGGGAGCGGCGGCCGCGCCCTGACCCAGCGCTCTCCCCTTGCCGGGCGCTGACCTGCTTGTGACCTACAACACGGACCGTGACATCTGCGTGAACCCGGCCGGCAACCGCGCCAAGTTCACTGTCTATCAAAATAACGAGATACGGTGGCCTGAGCACCGATAATTGCCACAGGAAGGCTTTATTATCTCCCCAGCTGTGTATTCCCTAGCCATCGGCTTGAAAAGAATCAAATGGTAAAGAGTGAAAGGGATAATTAAAAACATCTTGGAAGGGGGTCAAGAAATTAACAGCCTAATATGAACAAACTTTGATTACAAGCAACAATTATTACACTTCATTTGTAAATGCTCGTGTTTATCTGCAAACAAAATCAGTTTTTCAGTTTGGTTTTTTTTTTAATTTTATTTTTTTTTAAACTAGATTCATGTTACATTTTTTCAGCGGGCTCGTTAGCACTCAGGGTAATTTTTAAGTGCGCTGCTGGAGGAGCCCCGACCTTCCTGCACCGGGTGCTGGACGCTGCAGGCCCAGCCCTGCCCAAGCCCTGCCCGCAGTCAGACCCTGAATCGCCTGCGGTCTCAGCCAGCCAGTAGCTCCTGCTAATTAAAGTTAGTCATTGCCACTTGCAGCCACCATCTGATTTCACCTCTGACAGGCAAAAAGATTCACCTTTCAGGACAAGGTCAGGAGGGCCAGAGGCTCTGGTTCACTACAAGGTCGACTTGCCAATAGCACTTAACTCAGCCCTGCAGTTCAACCTCTTCCAGATTTGACCTGTCACATTTGGGAGCCAGGTTTCCGCCCGAGGTAGCCTAGTGGTGGCTGCACAGCCCTCTGACAGCTAACGCCAGCACACACTCCACTGCCGTGCCCCAGCACGGACAGGCAAGGGGGATTGGCCAGGACAAAGTCATCTGTAGCACTGAAGCAGGATGATGACAGAGTTTCAGGAGACTGGAGAGCTCCCCAGAGCCTTTCCAAAGGGACACTGTCTTTGTGCCATGTTTTGGCCCTCACAGGTCAAGCTGGTTCTTCTCACAGAGCACATGACACCACCAGGCATGGCATGCTCTGGAAGGACAAGGGGAATTGTTTTCCCACTGCATTTACACAGGATGCATGACAGTGGGGAGTGGAAGCAAAGCTGAAAGAAACTTAGCACATTGTTATGGATCAAGGACCTGGGCCCCCCTGCTCTGTTCTCAGTACACAAACAACAGGACTCACTTCATTTTATTTTACATGGGAGAGTAATACCCTGTGGGGGTACTCAAAAGCCACCTAAAAGGGTGCCTTTGGCACCCAAGTTTAGCCTCAGGTACCTGAGATGGACCCATGGACCTGCTGTCCTGACACTTCCCCTGGTAGAGCTGGGCTGACGGAGGTGACACAGTCTGGCCAGCCAGCCACAGGGCCTGTGTCATCTTGCCAATGTCCCCTCTGCAATGTGAACAGCATCATCAGGAACAAGGGACTTTCTACCACAAGTCAGACATATTCAGAAATGTCTGTTTTCTAAACATTTGCTCCCCAAAGCCCCCTCCCCTGCTTCAGTCCAATCCCATGAGCAGGCTGTGGCTGGGGAGCATATCCTGGGGGAACCCCAGAGGGGGCTTCATGGCAGACCCCAAGCAGCAGCACAGTGCTCAAGCACAACACTACTACAAGCTACTACTAGTGGGTGAATGGGAGATATCCTCTTTGTGCCAGCTCTAATGGGAAGTGCATGAATGAGATTAAATATTTACAATAAAAACCACTTTACACCCTATTATTCTAGCTAGAGTTGATGCTGTGGATTGGGCAGCTCTGGCTTGTGTTTCCCTGCAGAGCCCCCCACCTACCCTCTTTTTGCATCTAAAAAGCTACAGTGTGCAGGATATTCGTCCTGCCTCTCCTATAACACACCTACAGGAGATAACCCTGGGAGGCTTAGCTGTGGGTCTGGGAGTTTTGCTCCCCATCCCTGGTAGCTGGGGGCCTGTATGGGGCAGGGGCTGACTGAACCCCCATGGCATATGCACCCTGCCAGCAGCTTCAGTGGGTTCTGCCCCCGGGCTGGGGCTGAGGTTCACCCCAGTGCTCAGGAGTGGGACTCTGCAGGACACCCTACTCCAGCACCCTGCACACCCTATCGGCCTGTACACCAGGAGGAGAAAAATGGAAAGACCCTTAGGGTTTTGTTCTGCAGTGACCCAGCAGCACACTGAGCCTGGGGCAGCAGAGACCTGCTCCCAGCAGCTGTGGAGAGGCATCGGCTCCAGGGTTGAGGGGAGCAGCGTACCCCTGGCTCAGGCCTCATGGCCGTGGCAGGGCTGCAAGCGGTGAAAGTAGAGCTGCAGCCCATCGTCGACAGGGTGCACGATGGGCACGGTCTGCATGGTGGGGTAGCCAGGGGTGGCCAACTCCCAGCGGGCTGTGCTGACCAGCTCAATGGCCAGCAGCTTGAGGATGGCCTGCGCCAGCTCCTTCCCGATGCAGCTCCGTGCCCCACCACCGAAGGGGATGTAGTGGAAGCGACCTGCAGCCTCTGGCCGGCCCGCACTGAAGCGCTCTGGGTCAAAGCTGCTGGGGGGGGTCTGGTAGACAGCAGCTGTCTCATGTGTGTCACGGATGCTGTACATGACGCTCCAGCCTTTGGGGATCTGGTAGCCCTGGGGAGAGGAGAAAAGAGGGAGGAGACGACTGTTACATACCTGTGCTACTTGAGGGTGAGCAGAGGGTGCCTGGGGACAGCCCCACTGCACTGCCCACCTGCTCTGCAGTTCCTTTTCTCCCCAGCCCAGCTGGGACCCACAGAGGTTGCTGGGTGACTCTTCCCCTTAAGCTGCACTGCCAAGCCCCACCACTGTGCGGACGCAGGGTGCTAGCACGCAGCTGCAGGCAGCAGCTCCCTAGCAGCCTGCCAGAGTACAAGGCACTTACATCGAGCTCAAACGTCTGCAGTGCTGTCCTGTAGCCTCCGGAGACTGGGGGCAGCACCCGCAGCACCTCCTTAATCACACAGTCCAGGTAGCGAAGACGGCTCAGCTTCTCCAGGCTGATGTCTGAGGTGCAGTGACAGCTTTGCCCTGGTGGTGCCGGGAGCTGGGGGCCAGTGCAGGGGTTGCTCTGGGGGACAGTGGGCTCCATCAGGGCACTGGGCTGGAGGGTATCTTCCTCCACTGGGGCCGGGGGCTGGCTCTGGCCCTTGTGAACGTCTTTGGCCATGGAGTGGAAAAGTGGTTTCTCTCTGTTCCTGCTCTGGATGGTCGGGCTGTCCAGGCAGGATCCTGCAGGGCAGCACTCACACTGCTGGTACAACTCATGGGACATCAGCTCCTGCCTTATTTTTTCAATCACTGAGGGGTGCTTCAGGAGCAGGAGGATCAGAGAGGTGCTAGCACTAGCCGTGGTGAAAAAAGCAGCAAATATGAGCTCAATTGCTGATTCCTGGGAGAGGAATGAAAATGACAAGTTTGAATAACATTTTAAAGTGATTGTGTTTCAGATTGTTCTCACCTTTTGCAGGTTTTGCCACTGTGCAGAGGGCCCTGGCCCCCACTCTGCTCTCCCCAAACTCGCACCCATCCTGGGCTGGCAGGGACCAAAGCATTTCTGTATGAACTGGACGTCCACTTGCCAAGTGACTGATGCAGAACCACAGCTAGCATGAGTACACATCACCTCCAATCCAGCTTTTCCGAGCTTTCCTCAAAAGATTTACTGGTTTTAAAGCAGCACTTTAACATGAATTATAGCACATTGAGTGAAGTCCATTTCAAGCATTATGCTTTTTATCTTCATCTGCCAGTTCCCCTTTGCATCCAGCTTTTACTTTTCTGTCCAGGCAATAGATATGGGTGTGTTTATGCACAAAACTTTTGTGCACAAATTTATGCACAAAAAATGTGCTGGCAGCTAAAATGGGTTGCATTTGATCCATCTCCAGTTATAATTGATCTTATCTGGGAGGGGACTCAAGCCAAGAGTCAAAAGCATAAAGACCTCTCTGCTACAGCAGGTCAGCCTGGGAAGTGCTGTAGCCAGCAGGGAGCACACATCAGGCAAAGGACTTGCTCGCTTTTCAAGCTGTACAATCTGAAGCACAGCAGTGGTCCCACAGCAGATGTATCCATAACAAGTTAGGAAGTTAACCAGCTCAGATACATGGACCACAGCACAGTCAAATCTGTAATATGTGCCTCGTCCAAGTTCAGCAGTCCCTTCGCAGCCTCCCAGCCTTTGTGGGACTGTCTGCAGGGTCTGTATGGCACAGCACATGCCAGGTTGCTGTGGGCTGTTTGCAGCACCCTCTGATCAGCTTTTGCAAATGGTTTTCCAAAAGTTAAGGGCTGCCCAGAGCTGTCACATCTCTGACAGCAAATGTAATGCTCAAACCCACAGCACCGTCTGAAGGTGCCAGGGGCTCCACAGCACAAGGCTGGGAGTGCTGAGGCCAGAGGCTAGAGACAAAAGCCAGGGAGAAGCCGAAGGGAGGAGTACCAGGAGCTGCCCCCCTGGGAGGGCTGGGACCTGCCTGGTACTACAGAGCACAAATTGCTCCAGCCCAGGGGCAAAGAGGAGCAAAATCCCCCAGGGACACAGAGTCCTTTCACATGACTGTGTCTGGACTTTAAATTGTTCTGACACAACCGATTCTAGAGAGGTGAGACCACAAACACAGAGAACACTTGAAGACTGAAGGTACTTGAATTCAAGTCTGATAAGGATAATGTAACAAAGATGACTCCTTGCTACCATCCCTAGTGCCCTGCATTGGCTGGACTAGATGCTTTTGCCAAAGTGCAGCTCTCAAGGGCACCTTTCAGCTGAAATAAAACCCCTGGAACAACAGATTCCTGTCAACCCCTATCACACCTCCTGCAGGCTTTAGCGGGAATTTTTACATTCACAATGTAGCAGACCCAGATGAAAAGAAACCTCTCCGTTCCACCACATGCAATTAAACCCCAAGACATTTCAATAGCATGCAAGGAATTTAGGGCAAGCTCTTAGGTTTGAAATAACAGCCCTTATGCTCTTTGCATCAACCTCTGACAGTGCTGCAGCAGAAGTTGTGTCACAGCTGCTGTCACAACTTTCCCTTCCTGCTTCTACAAGGCCAACAGAACCAGTGACTGGAAGGCAGGATATTCCCAAGCTTCACCAGTACTGTCCCTGTGCTACAACCCAACTCCCTGTCCTGGGAGGCAGAAAAGGCAGCATTACACCCAGCCAGTGACAGCATCATTATACAGGATGGGGTTTTTTTAATCTTCTCAAGGTTTTAAATATTTTAAAACAGTATTGTTGGCAAAGCAGTATCTTTTTAATGACCTTTACATTGCAGGGGTCCTAGTGAGTTCATGGCAGCAGTACAAATCACAGTGTATTTAGGAAAATTTCTGGGGAAACTGTCTTTCCAGACCATTTGAACAAAAAGCAGATTAGTAACTAGTGTGTGCCAGTGTCTGGAGGGTCTCTCAGAGATAGATATATCCAAAACACTGAGACACCTTTGGACTTTTTATCCAATCACACCATTTCATTAAATGAGAGCTCTACTACCGTTTTATTAGGGTGGAGAATATTGCCATAATTGCAAGCATAGGCAGTTCAGTTTCCAAGTAATTTTGTTAAATACAGAAATTTTCTAACCATAAAGGTACAGAACAGCATATGAATATATTATAATTTGAATCAGCTGGCCCAAGGTTGCTGTGATGTTACTTAGTGCATGTTACATTTAATATCCCCTTACTTCATTTGTGGTAAGAGCCAGGGACATGAAGAGAGACTGTGAAATTATTCTTGCATAATATTCATGTGAATACTAACAGAGATTAATTAATCTTAATCAATCACATTTTGAATATGTCAATTATTTTTTAAAATTACATAATAATGAAACATTGTTAGAATAAATAATATAATAAATAATTATAATAAAATTTATTTAGGAATATATGCTGATTCTAATTATATCTACTAGCTGCTCAAAGTTTAAAAAATATTTTAGATTTAGAGATTGCATTTTTACAAATATTTACAAAATATTAGTCTTTGGATAGTTTTCCTGAAATGCTTAAATAAACAGTAGAACTACCTTTAAACTATGTTCAGATACTTTAAAACCATATCCAGGTACTGTATCCATGCAAAACTGCTTCAAAACTTGTTATATAAATGCAATGTCATCTATCATTCACTGATACCAAGTGACCTGGAACTATGAATGATGCGGTACTAATGATAATTTTTTCCCAAGACCTTTGGCAAAATACTCTTCACATTCACTTGTTGGTTTTGGTTCAGGTAAGGACTACTGGGTTCATTGCTAAGTCATAGTCATACATCATATTCCACCATAGCAATCCACGAGCTACACGATCTGATTAATGAGGAGGTGATAGGGAATGACCCAGGATCCATCATTCCATCCCTGGACCCATTCTGATTTATTATCTCAGAGATTTCTGGGCTCACAGCCCTGAGCAGTCCAGTGACATGATCTACACCCTGCCCTAGGCCAGGTGCTGGGCTGCGTTTGAAGAGCACACAAGTAGCTCTAAATATTTCCAAGTGAGTGTCCTGGAGATTACTGACTGCACAGATGTGCAGAGCCTTAACACAGCCACATAACCCTACCAGCATCCTGCATCAGGCTGAAGGCTGGTGGCCATGAAGAGGAAAGGTAGAAGGGGCATTTATTCCCTTTTAAAGGGTTCCCTTCTAATGCAAAGAGACACAAGACTACAAGAGTGTGCCGAGTGCAGGCTCCCTCGCTTGTGCAGGAGCTGGTGGTGGGTCCCCACACAAGCCTCCTCCTGGCCCTCAGCCCACGTCTCTCAAACAGCTACTGAGTCAGAAGGGGCACTGCAAGGTAGAGGTTCTCCTTACCTTGAGCTCCTGCATGGTGAATTCTTTGCCGTGCTCCTTGGCACTGTCCATTATGAAATCCAGAGCATCGCTGTGGTCTTCTGGGTTGTTTCTCTGCAGTTTCTCCTGTATAGCTTTCTCCATAAACTTATGTAGCATGTCCCGTGCTTTGATGCCCTGCGAGAGGCAGACACAGTTCAGGAGAACCTTAGGACCTGCCCCCTCTCTAGAGAGACCAGGGGAACCCAAGTTTAGCAATCCTTAATCCCAGGACCTGTAACAGCAAGAACTGTTTAATCTGTTGCCTAGCCCCAGAGCCTTGCAAGAGGCAGCAGTCTGGGGGCAAATGCTGCACATTCTGTTTCCTTGCTGTTGTGAATTAAATGCAAAAAGTCACAAGAAACTCTCTGGGAGGAAAAGACCGCCTCTTTAGCAGTAAACCCATGCTACCACGTTCAGAGTCATCTGCACTGAGCAAACCCCCGGTTGTGTCAGGTCCAAAAGAAGCTTATCCCAAGGGACAAGAAAAGGTAACTTAATAAAACTGAGTCCAGACAGCAAGGCACAAATGGTTTTACAAGGGTATAGTGGATAAAGACACATTAATCACAGCCAGCTCATCTTCAGGTGTGCTGCACTCCAGTGCAGCAAAACATTCACGTAAGATCTCAGCAAGTCAAGTGATCAGCAGTCTCTTTGCAAAGTGGGATGGATGGAGTCACAGAGCATATGACTCTCTATAAAAATGTCTCCTGCAAAAGTCGGAAGGACCAGAGATTTGAAATTAAAAATGGCCAGGACCAGATGTTGGGAAGAAGATACAAAGGCTCAGATTTAAGGTGGGAAGGACTGGACAAAGTAAACAGGGCAGGGAGCGAGGGGAAAGACAAGGAGACCTAAAGGCAAGTTGAAGATGTTGGTCTGGGGCCAGACAGGCTTTGGCTGACCTGAGAGAGGGTAGGGAGGGATAGGGAAAGAGGGGTGAAAGCTCACACTGGTAACAACCTGCAAAGGGAAATTGGACAGGGGAAACAAGAGCTTTGATGAAGAGTAGCAGGGAGGCTGGGGGAGAACTGGGACTGGCTGGGTAAGGTGATCCAGTGGGGCAGAGCTCACAGTGGAAAAGAGATGAGGGAAGACCTGGCTAAAATGGACAGGAGACTTCAGCTGTGGCAAGGGTGGAGAACCCAAAGCCAGAGGAGGAAGGAATGTGAGAGGAAGAATGGTACCCAGGACCTATAACTGGAGCAGGAATGTGGAGAAGCAGGCAAAGAGGGGCAGAGCAGCAAGGAAGAAACTGCACATTGAAAGAGGCAGAGGAGACTGTCCCTCTCTCTGGGTTGTCTCTGTATTGCTGGACTACAAGGGACTGAGGACCATAAGAGGGTCTTAAGTCCTCAGCCTGCCTGAGTTGCACAGGGATGCCAACCTGAGGTGTTCTGGGCCCACCTGTCTTTGTGCTTATGCCCACAGACCCCTCCGTCATGGGTTGACATGAGTCCAGGTGGGATGAGATGGGACAAGCTCAGACATGATGGACTCACCAGAGGCAACATACGGGATGAGGGAGAAGAGGAGCCCTGTGCTGTACAATGAGCTGGAGCAGGTGCCCGGAAGGGCTGGAAGCCAACCGGGAGCAGGTGAGAAGTGCCGAGAGAAGGGGAAACAGCGGGGGTAGGTAAAACACCAAGCCCTAAGACCTAGAATGGGGTGTTGCAGATGTCCTGGCCCATCAGAAGTGCCCCTTGGTGGGCCTAGGGACGGGGTGTCTGTGCCGCCAGGGCCCAGGCCCTGCCCCCAGGCAGAGGGAGCAGTGCAGGCGGCAGTACCTTGCGCAGCCCACTGAAGGGTATGTTGAGGGGCAGGGAGAAGAGGTTCTCCACCAGCTGTTCAAAAGTTTTGGCCAGATCCTTGAACTGCTTTTCCTCCAGGCGGAGCCCCAGCAGAATCCGAGCTGCAATGCGGAAAGTTAAGGTTTTAGCGGAGGAATAAACTGCGATAGAGCCTGGCTCCATGCACCAGCCCCGCAGCTCCCAGCTCACAACCTTCTGGATCCGCGGCAGGTAGCTCTCCAGGGCAGTGCGGCTGAAGACTCTGGCCAGGATCTAGGAGGAGAAGGGGGAAGAGAGGCAGGTAGTTAAAGCAGGAGGAGCACACATGCCACCGAGGCCCAGGCCCGCCCTGTTGGGGTGGCCGCGAGGCTCACCTTGCGACGCTGGCGGTGCAGGTCACCGATGGAGCTGAGCAGAGTATGGGAGCCCAGGAGGATCTGGGTGCTTTGGGGCCACTGTGTGCTGACCAGCGTGTGCTCGCCCAGCAGGATCTTGCGGATGTTCTCAGCGCCTGTCACCCGCACCACCGGCCGGCCCAGGAGGTGGGTCTTGAAGACGTTTCCGTACCTCTCCCGCCGGGAGCTGTGGAAGCGGGAGCCCTGGGGACGAGCCCTGGGGTCAGCCCGTGGCTCCCGCCAACCCCTTCCCACCCCGCCCCGTG
>VXBT01011130.1:1527828-1593570 GCA_013400235.1 Oriolus oriolus
AAGGAAAAGAAAAAAACCAGCACAGTGAAGCAGCAGATAATGAAATTGGTAGAGTCCCTGTCTTCTTCATTATGTGTTATACGCTCAAGTAGACTCTCTGGGATGGGACCAGGAAGGGGAAAACTAAAAGAAGGCAGAGGAAAAATATATCAGGAAAAGCAAACCGGTCAGGATTAAATAAAAAGGCTTTGTGGCATCCTTGGGCTCAATTGCTTCTGATTTCTGCCCTGTAGTGTTTGCAGGTTATGTACCCATGCCCTACAGGGAGTGCGAAAAAAGAAATCCTTACCTGACCTCTGGATAACCCAAACAGGAGATTAGCCCATTTCCAAGCAAAGCAGGTTGTCACACTGTTAGGCCAATTGCTTCTATTGACACTTTGCATAAACATCTTACACAGGGTGATCAGAAAGGACTGTTATGCCATTAACGCTCTTTTTATTTTTTTATACCTAAGTCTTACAGAATAAAGGCCTTTCTGAGTAAGGGATAACAAAAGGGTCAAAAGGTCACAAACATTCTTTTAAGTAGGCAAAAATCGGGGAAGTTTAGATTCATTGAAAAGTGCAAATTGGAATTTTTTTGCGTCTTGAAACATTCCAGCACACTCAGCTTTTTCTAATTTCACTTCTAGTAAATTCATTATCTACCTAATTGTGCGTTTTTACTTTTACTTTTAAATAAGAAAAATGCTAAAGTCTTCATTTTAGGAAATAGCAAGCTGTCTAACCTTCTCAGCTAATCAGTAATCTAAACAGACTTAGACATTACCATTAAAATCCTCGTGAGGACCAGTGTGAAAATATATAGAACTTTTTTTTGAAGTGGGATGACTGAACAGTCTCTCATGTACAGTTTTCACATAATTTACACAGCATGTGGTTTGCACTGTGTACAGCAAAATATTATATATTTTCTTTTGTTTTGCTTTTGCTTTGATCAGAGATGGAAGCAATCTCCCTTTAATAGTATAAAAGCCACCTGCTGGGCATCACAGACTACAGCTAATTGGTAAATTCTTTGAAATTTTGATATAATGGATTTTGACCTCTTTAATTAAAAAAACCCCAAAGCCTAGAATACAGTGAACTCTTCTGGGAAATGAACAGTGCCAAGCATATACAACTGCAAGCTACACCCAATCTTTTCTTAGGAAAGAATACAGAAGTAACATTACTATTTTTTCCTTGAGGATGCATGGCTCTTGACCTAGGAAAAAAAAGACTAGCAACAGCTAGCTACGTATCATTTAAGTCACTAAGATAAAGGAATAGCAAACACATTGATATTTCAATTATTACTACTTTTATTGGGGTTTGGAGCTAAAAAGCACCAAACATGAAGGGGACTTCTTCATTTTAAACACAGTAAACTCATAAAAGCCACTCACAAATGTTCCAGTCCTCAACATTTCCTAGTCCTAGGAGCTCACACTGTACCAATCCACCCCACCTTGTATTCAGAAGGACAAATGGGTTTCACGACCCAAAAGGAAGCCTGTCAACCAGAATCGTTGCTGTTTCATAATCTCTGACATAACGTTAACCTTTCAGTGGAGCTATAATCTCATTGCTTTGGGAACTCTGAGGCAGCACTGTCTTTCTTTTGTTAAAACACTTATTTATATTCTGCCCAGCATAATGGGGCCATGGTCCATGACTGGGACTCATAGGCACTGCAGTAACACAGCCACACAACAACAACACTTTTAAAATCTTTGTTTAGGTTTCATGCACAAGTATACATGAATATATGTTACACAGGTGTACACTTATTTCCAACAAAAACTGTATGCATGACCATGAAGATAACACCATCATTGTTCACAAAGTTATGCTCCTGTTAATTAAAGCATGCACACCATGAAAGCACTTACTAAATTGGAAAAAAAACCATAAAGGACCAGGATCAGAATCAGAACTGGACAAAGACAAGCCTTGTTTACTTGGAACATTTCTTGGTTGCAAAGGAACAACAGAAGTACTTAAAATATAGATACCTAAGTCCAGCTTAAAAAAAAAAAAGACCGAGCTTGCTAACTGTAGAATAACACCGTACCAACCAAACACAATTATCACTTAATCAGTAGGTGTTCATTACTGCTGACAAACATCTTGTTAGCCTGGTTAGCAAGTCTGCCTGCCACTTGCCAAAATATTTTGTTTTATTTAGACCTGGTGACTTATTTTGTGAATGTGGTGAATTTTAAAGTCCCCCCTGCTGATCACATAACTGGAATAACGCACATTGGTCTTGTATTTCAAAGTGTACACTGATCTCTTGATCTGTGAATATCTCCCTGTAGTTTATGCTACCCTTTTTCTGAACTGGTACAACAAATGGATTTTCAAAGTGATGTTATGGGGACTTAGCTATGCAATTCCCATTAGTGTCAATGGGGGTCGCAGGCTAAATTCCTAGACAATGCTTTGAAAACTGAGCCCTGGATTTTCAAAGGAAGGATAGTCTCTGTTAGAAAGGCAGTGTCTTTCAGTTTTTAAGCCACGGCATTAAAACGCGCCTTTTTCTTTTAAGCACCATGCATTTAAAAATTGCGTCTAAATTTGGGACACTGAAATGTTCACAAGAATGAAACAATTTTGTATTTAAATGCTACCATGTGTTTCGAATTTACAAGTGAAATTGTATCTGTCACTATCTTGAACGTTGGGATACAATCTTCAACACATTCATATATGTACAATGGATAATGTTACGACAGCTGAACCATTGGGATTTGTTGCTGTGCTAAGAAAAAAACGAAAGTTACTTGTATTCATATATCTCTTATAAGAAAAAATTCTTGTAAAGGGCAGAATTCTTTCCTAAAATCTGGACCTTGTGGTACACTTTGAGAGATGTCTGGTCTTGTTACATTCATGAACATGTCAAAATAAATTTTTTTTACTCTTTGGCACTTCAAATGAACTTAGGCCTGCCTACAAAATGAAACACTTGCTGTTGAAGTCACATGAACAAGCTTTTTGCTATTACCATAACCAGAAAAACACTCACAATGTATAATTTTGACAAATCCCATTAAAACTTCAAGCAGCCCAAGATGTAACATCTGAAGACACAGAAAAGTAGTTTCTGAGACAAATATAAATAGCTAGGCCCTATGAAATACACAGTATAGCAACAAGTAATACCTCTTCAAAGAAGACTTGTTTAATTACAGTGAAAATGTTTATTATGAAGTGTGTTGTTCTTCGTCATTAAAGAATAAGCTGGACTAGTAGCAAAAGAACCGTCTTTTGAGTCTAGAAACAGGGAAGAGTTTGAAAAGCAGGAGCCTGGCAGACAGTCAGGCTCCAGAGGGCACGGGCTTGGGCCAAATTGCTCCTGTCAAGCGTGTTAGTCCGTACACAAAGTCCCTTTAGACAAAGCATAAAACTATGTCAATGGCAAAATTTGTGTGGATTAAAAATTGTGGATTATGCAATGGTCAGGTCATTCACTGTTTTTTCTGGTTTTGAGCTCCTGTTTTGAGCAGAGGTGTACTCACTCAAGCAGCACGCATGGGTGACAAGCGCAGCCCCTCAAAACAGGCCATCTGCCTCTCACCTGAACAAGACTTTGAAAACACAATTTCAACTGTTAAAATTATGAAGCATTTAATATAGCACAGTTATATCTCAGCTGGCATTTTCACTCGGCTTCTGGTTGTTTTTTTACACACAGGTTTGCCCAGTAGTAATTAATACTGACATCTACCATAAAGGAATTTTATAGTTTAGTTTATTTAATTTTTTATTTTCTGTAGGCACTTCTCTTCTACTTGCACTAAACTTACACAGGTTTGCTTTAAACTATTCACTCATCTATGAAATAATGCCATAAAAAGTTCAAAATCTAAAGTTAAATTTTAACTACCTTCTCTGGTTTAGAGGTGGGTCTAATTTAAAATAATCTAATTTGGTGTAACTAGAATAAAATTCAAACACAAAACACATTCACTTCAACTTCCATACTGTGTTCTGAAATTGAACACTCTTGTCCCATCTGTCACATTTAATATTTAGCAATATCCATAAGAGTAACTCCAGATGCCTGCAGTCTTACAAGTTTATACATACACATCATATCACGAGAAGTCATTATCTGACACATGCTGGTTTTAACTACCCCAAAGTGTCCTTGTATACACACACATCTAATCTAGACAGTCAGGCTGCTGTACCCTAGAACTAAAGACCTGCAGTGGTCTGCCCAAGTAGTGTTACAACTCCAAGTTTAAATTTCAGTCTGGTTACTTCTAGGATTGAAGGAAGGAGTTTTAGATACGTAGCCCTGGCATGCAAATGCAAACTGATGCCTATGGGAAGACAAGTGAGCATGGCACAGCTCCATGGCATCAGCTCCGTGCCTACACAAGACTTCAGCTCTTTGTGTGAAGCTGCAGCTCAAGAACAGACCCAGGACACAGCCAGCCTGGGCACTGCTGGGAACTAGGGATTTAGTGAATGGGGCATTTCTCTCTCCTAACTTTCCAGTCTTTTCTTGTCATATTCTGACTTGAACAAAAACACCAGAGAAAATTACATCTAGAAATGTGCTGAAATTACGTTGCTACAGAGGCCGATTCAACTTAACAGGAGGATATATATCAGGTCTAAAAGGTTTATGAGCACCTCTTGAATCTGCAGCAATCGGTCTCCACAAAAGTCCACGATCTGTAGTTTGTACTATGAATCACATCATTTCCACTGAGATAACCTGAGGTTCTACAGCAGGTCAGGGGAAATAGTTTGTTTCAACGCAACAGAGTAATTATTTTTTAATTTACAACTTTTTTTTGGGCTTGGTTTCTTTTAGGATCTGTGCCATTTCTCAAAAGCTGCACATCTAAAATAAAAAAATTACAGCCACAATTACAGCCAAAAATTACAGTGCACCAGATTCTTCTCTTAGGTGGCCATCGAAACACTTAGAATTTTATGTACAAGGTGTCTCTCTGAAAAGCTCCTGCCGGAACCAGATACAAATACAGCAACTGCTCAATAAAGTACCTCAGCTGATCCTGGGTGCTGAGGAAGGATACGTGAAAAGCCACTAAAATTGAAGACATAATAGGCCACAAACTAGCATAATTTTGTTTGCATACAGAAACAAAAATCCAGTGCAATCCATAAGGCACAGACACTCACAGATGTGGCCATTGTAAGTTTACTGTAAACAGATAGTTATTTCTTCCACAGTAGTGCACTCAGGGTATGGCTGCATAACCACCCTTTATAGCAGATGAAGTTACATCCCTTAGGGAAAGCTATGCTAGACCTGAGAACCACTGGACAAGAAATTCCACAATCAGTAGCTCAGGAATGTAAATAGAGACAAGTTAAAAGGAAAGCCAAAATCACTAGGAAAAAACTTTCATATTCTTTCATGGACAACCTTCACTTTCCTCTTCAGCTACAAGAAGACATTTACTTCCATATTTCTATCAAATGACTCTAAATTAGCAAACACTACAGTTCATATAAAATCCCTGTTTTGTTTTGTTAACTTGTTGTCTAGATAACTTGGTTTAACAAAGGCTTCCAAACCCAGCAAGTTGTAACCTGGATACATCAGAATTTCCTTTTTTTATTGGGTTTTTGCAAAAGACCTTTCTCCTCTGGCTGTTGTTCGCAAACATATTAGGAAAAACACCTTTTTGCTTAAAGGCAATAATCCAGTACAATTTCTTTTCTAAGAAATACATCTTCAAGAAATTATTCTCCTTGGAAGCTGGTCTTTTTCCTTTAGATTACGCCTTTTCTCTCCACTTCTATAGACAGTATTTTCTTTAAATGTTTTATCTGAAAAATTATTTCTTATGATTGCTCTGGAAGACTGAGTAATTCCAAATTCTGTTATATGTCATTTGCAATAATTACTCTTTGTATTTTAGCTCCAACAGATCTCAGTACACATGGAACTTTTCTGAGTAATGATGGTAAAATTCAGCCTCTAACACCTCCTGCAATTTGAAAACATCTTCCCCTGATTCTACTTGCCACTTTGAAATGTTATCCCTTTCTAGTGAGTAATCCTGTGCTAGATTCTTTCGCTTCTTAAATGAACATTATTCTCACCCTTTATTGACTGACCAGATCTATTATCACATGTAAGCAGTGTTAATCCTCTAGTAATTAACACCCTTATTAAAGTAATTTTAACTCAAAGAAGTTTAAATCGCATTATTGGTTTTATTTAATTAGCTATGAGGGCTGTTTTACACTGTCATTTGAGTTTTCAGCTTGTGCCTTTTCTACCAGTTACGCAGGTCCCCCCTGCACACACCACACCCTGACACACACAAAACACCATCGCCACCAACAACCCACCCCACACAGTTACCACACCATTTCTGTCTAGGAGTTATTACATTATTCCATATACATTATTCCATTTCACTGTGAACTTTTTCAACTATTCTGCATGCCAGCGGATGCAAGACATAGACACTATACTAAACATTTTACCATTCCCAGAACTATCATTTGGACGTGCATTGGAATGATAGTATCAAATTCACCCTTCCAGAGGACTCAGTATCTTGATAGTGCCCAAAGTGAAAGAGCCACTTTTAATGTCCTTCTCATACACCCTAAGCAAGGGCAAACACTTTTATTTAAACTTCAGACTGGCAAAAAGAAACCATCTGAAAGCACTGAGTTGTACCACTTACAAAGGCCACTTTTTCTGTTACTTTGAAAATAAGTCAGGTTTTAAAATTGTGGTTTTGTGTGTGTGTGTCCTACTGCATGTTCCTTCCTATGAGAAAATATCTGATGGCCTACATTGTCTTACAGATCCCAGGTACACACAGATCTCTGACACATCTGACACAGGGTCAGAAGATGAAAACTGTCTTCTGGTTTAACTGCATCATGTTACGCTGTGCACTCTGGAAGAGTGTGGGCTAATTATGTGTCCTCCTGAACGATTTCCTGGAGGCACACTACTGAAACTGGGAAAGCTTGAGTTCTCCTGGGAACGAGGCAACCTGATGGTTTCATGGACTTTATACACCATTAACTGTGTACTGAAAGTCCTTTCTTTTCTTTGGATAAAAACATCTCTTCAAATTTCTACTGTTTGAAAAAGAAATGTTCTTAATGGGTCTCAGCATAAACCATGGAAAATGATAAACACAGAAAGAAAAGGGTAAGAACAATAAGGTACATTTACAGACATAAACTGACTTTTAATCTTTTTTGCCCCTCATCCCATATTTTCATGTTCTTCTTTTCTCCTCATCATCTAGTGCTTCCAATCTACTCATATTTTGATTTTTTCCTTTTTTTTTACATTTCTGCTATTATTCACTCTTTATTCACCACCATCACACTTCTTGTAATTGTGCAGTCTTTTAAGTTGCACTTTTCCTTTGCTACTAACACTTTAGAGATAGTCCTCTGCAAGGAGGGCACAATCTATATGTGAATCTTTCATGTAAACTTTGTTATTTCAATATTCTTTAAAACAGCACAATTTGTAAGAGGATGAATTGCTCCAAACCTGACACACCCATGAGAGCCATAAATGTTAACATATATGATAAGCTGGATTTTACATTTGCCCTACAGTGACTTCCAAAGATAAGATGGACTTTCTTTTTCACAGAAGAAACTAGCAAAAGGGAAAAAATGGGGTATTCTGTCTGCTGCATGTGATTGACAGATAATTTAGAAAAGGAATGGAACCTAAGTATGTTGATTGATGCAACTGAAAAAATACTGAAGGCGAATCTGAAGGGTGAAAGGGTTGGTAGTGCTGCTCAGTACATACTACATACCAGTGATACTACCAGTTTACCTAAGGCTGGAGAATGTAAGCAATTTTGGTGCAGAAATTACTTAATACACTAATGCAGCTACCAGTCCCATGGCTCCCTGATGGGAGACTAGGACTTAGAAATGTTAAGAGAATACAAATAACATGTAACTTGAAGGAAACCAGTAATTTCCTTCTCTTGTGTTGCTCAATTAACAATCCTTATTCATTACTCACAGGAGCCACATACTGCTCACAGAATTCAGAGGAAGTACTGGGGAGATGGGGGCTCCAAAACTGAGCTCTATCCATCAGCTCAGGGCTACAGAAGGGCCCAGACACAGTGGTAGAGATCCTGCAGTAACTGGCTGCCAGCAGGAAGATAACAGCTTGATATAATGTATTCACAAACCTTGGAAAGTTCTGCACTCAAATCTTTCTTCCTTGCCTGTACATAATTTCTTACATGACAAAGGCAAGGACTGGATGGGAGCAAAACTGCTAGCAGAAAAATACCGAGAGAGAATCTTCATTACAATGAACAACTTCCACCAAATGGAATGCGTATCAGGGACTCAAATAAGTAGGATTTTACAAATGTACAACAGGTACATAGATCAACTTCTAATTCTAGGAAGATACTTTTTGATTGAGAAATTATCTGGAAGTGAACCTTCCGAAACTTTCCTACCAACAGGTGCTTCTGCAAAAGAATAAAACCTTCTCCAGATAAGTTTACTTAGTGCCTTCTCTCATAATGTCTTTGGAAATGGGTGCTTCACAAAGTGTTTCACAGCATGCCAGTTATTAAAGAAATTCAGTGTCATGCCCAAGAAAACGGAAGCCTTTGGGTTCTAACATTATGTGCAGGGTATTCTTGGGATTTCACTTCAACTACCAGGGATACAATTTAGTTCCATTTAGGTCCCAGTCTTATAGGAATTTCCTATGTAACTATGGGATGACCTTTCTTGAATAGAAAGGTTTTCCAGAGATATGAAGTTTTCATACAACAGCTCTGTAGGTTTTGAATTAATTGATTAACTATTTCTAAACTGTGTCTTGCAAAAGTAATGATGACCAAGAAGAGCTTAAAGCTGATCAAATGTGACAGTTGGCAGTATTCAGATGGGGATTCAGATATGTCCATCTAAATAGTCTTGACAGCAGCCTTTGCCAACTTTTTCTTCCCTCCCCCTCCCCCCGCCCCTTAATATCTGCTTTGATCAACCTCTTCAGTGAAATATTTCGTGATTTCTACGATGGTAGCATTTAGAAGATGAAACTCCCCTGCACAGTTCTAAGTCAAGTATTTCACCTGCACATGCAAATGAGATCAATAAATGTGATTTCCTGCCTCAGTTCCCAAAATTATAAATTCACCTAACAACAACAAAAAATGCCCTAACTAAGGCTTATGTTCTTATTCAAAGACTGTTATCTGCAGGTCTCTAAGTCAAGCTGAGACAATGCTTCACAAGTTCTGTCATTTTTTAAATACGCAGTACAGATTTCTTGTCAGCTCATTTAATTTTTGTGTGTATCTTGTTAGGTAAGAGGAGCACTGAGAGAACTGTATCCCTTAAATTAACTAGCTTAAAGAAACAATAAGAACATTTTATTTTTAGTAACTTCCATGATTTAGGTACCTATGGCATTCTTTACTGCTGATTAAGAGATGGCATTCTGTTTAAGCATTACACTGTTACACCTCACAACCTTTTATGCACAATACACTATACCTTCCTCTGAAGAAACTGGTAAGGTTTTTGCCATAGATGGAATAGGGTATCTTGTAGTTAAATGGCCATATGTATATTATTTTAGTTAACTGAGGTACTGATAGAGCTACTGAAGTGAAGTAACAGCATTTGTACACTGAAGTTTTCAAACCTGTTTTCAGGTATGCCCCCTCACTGTTACTACACCAGGATCTAGAGTAAAAATGTGGTACATGATCAGCATGTTATTTATACTTCTCTGCTGAAAAAGGGGCATTTAGATGAACTGGATACAATCTGTTTTCTGAATTTGGTGAAATGATTAAATGTCCCAAAGAATACACAGACACCTAATACCCAGAATGTGTGCTTTTAGCTTCTGGCAGTAACAGGGTAGGAATACTTACTACAAGGAAATGACTGACTTGCCATTCTGCTTTGATTCTGCAAATCCTTATCAAGATGGTGAATCCAAAGCCATGCTTGTTTTTGACCCCCTGCTGCTAATTTCTGTGCATTTGTTACCAAAGCTTCCTAATTCTTACCAGCTGGCAGGTATAAATCCCATCCCAGTAATGAGCTGGCTTGCTTCTGTGTACAGAGCACTGATTGAGATCTTCCTCACAAATATCTATACACACAGCTTTGTGATCTGAGCCTACTGTGCGTAACTACAGGCTTTGCAGAACTTAGCTGAGAAGGAGAAATCAAAAGTAAGAGATTCCATTAGGGAATGTAAGTGCTTACAAACAAGTCACACTTACACGAAGAATTCCTGTTTACTTGGAAGAATATAGTACTCTGAAGAAATATTGCATCTTCCCAGCAAGCCAGGTAACACATATTTTGCTTGCAGTCATCCTCAATTGTCATTTTAAACCCAGAGATGTATATGCGTGCTATCATTGTATGGTACAAATATATGAGACTTTGAAACTTGACATGTGCCTGTTCTGCTCAGTGTGTCTCAAGCCCTCCTGCCTTAGTGCCAAGTCAATTTATGGAGAAGGGAAAGTCCAGGAAGAATTGCCTTCCTCCTCTAGCAAAGTAAGGATCTATGTTCTGAAATCCAGGGAGATGCAACTCCTGTTTTGTTGCTGTCTGAAACCTGAGCTCCATTCTTTAGCTAAATAAGCAGCATTGCACTGAAAACTAGAGAAGCACAAATCCCATTACATAGCACCCTGAGGCTGGGCTTCATGTTACAGATGTAACATGCTCCTCTGCTTGTTCAGAGAAGCTGGGGAGTGCAAAACAGGGGGAAAGGAATCAGTAGGCATTGTGAAAGAGCCTCTGTGAAGATGAAAGTCTCAGCAACCGTTTCCCTCAGGAAGCAAAAGATGAAATGTTCTATACTACTTTCTAATTAAAAATTCAAACTGTTGTATTATGAAAAGAAGTCTTACTTTTTATCTTCAAACTCTGAAGTTTTTAAAACTTACTCCTAAACATACTGTTGGAGGTTTCTCTCTCTTGAAAAATCCTGATGTTTTTTCAGTTCAAGACTCTTTTTCAGAACAGAGGTCGGGGTGAGTATACCCTACTAATTTCAAAGCCTAGGCACACTGTGGGCTGGCAGCCTGTAAAGGAAGCCAGAGCACACCTTTAGAGCACTCAGCCTCCAAGAGTTATGGTGAACAGGTTTGGCAACAGGCTGCAACTTATTCTCTGAGGTCTACTGAAGGGCTCAAGAGCATTCTCCACAGGGAACACAGACAGTAAGAGTTTTGGCAGGCTGCACCTTTGGGAATCAGGAGACAAACCAGCGCTGAAACACAGTTACTACCACAGGAAATTAATTCAAATTAAACACTGCAAACATAACAGTGGGGAAGACTGAACTGTCACCCTGCCTTTAGTGGCAGAAAATCCTGTGCCTGGGATTGAAGCCCAGTGGTCTGTTACACAGTTCCTACCTACCATGAGTTACCTACAATCTTACAAGGACAATGCTGTGTCTCAGTAATGAATGGGAAGAAAGAGGAGGGCTACATTAAGTAGTAGGCCATATTAAGTAGAGTAATTTCCTCTTTCAAATAAATTTACATTACATTTGTTGCATGGAACACTACAGTTCAGAAGGTTAGCAATATTTCTCACCAGAAAACACATCACAAAATAAATGGACAAGCAACCCAATAAAACTATCAATGATTAGGAATTAGAAGAAAATGTATTATACTTTTAAATACCAGGTATCAGTTTGCAGATGGAATACATGTTGTGTACTACCAATAATTTGAGTCCATAGAAGTGACACATGCTTATTTACACACATCATAAACAAAATCTGACAAAAATGTATCTTCTAATGTTTCTATGATATGTTACTCTGTATATTAATCATATTGATTGCATTATGACTTTGTGTCCAATTTATCTCTAACACTGAGAAAATACAAACACAAGCTGCTAAAAATTGTCTAAAATTTCCCCCATGCTTAAACAGAGTTTATGGACATTGTTGATCACAGCCCCTGATCTCTCATCTGAGAGACAGCACTATCAGACTGTAAACTCTGTGTTTCCCACGTGGCTGGAGATACTGCTACTGTGGTTGCTTAACTCTGGAGTTACCAATAGGATATAATTACTTCCACTTGAGACTGCTGCCCGTTGCAGGACCAACACTGATAGCAGCTGGAGGGTGTTAACCACATGTACTTAAATGCCAGAAGAACACAGACGAGACACAGTTCTCACCCCAGCAAAACAAGGAAATTCCACAATCATCAGGCTACCTGAGTATTTGTTTGAGATGAGACAGTAGAGGAAGAAGCTCCTAAGCAGTGCTGATGGTGGAGAGAAACATCAGGAACAACTTTTGAAGTCAAAAGTGAAATAAAGTCAAGCTATGTTGGCAGCTTAGGTTATATCTGCAGGAAATAATCTGATTTCAATAATAGGTATTTTGTAGTACCTGCTTGGTTAAGAATCAAGACATTTGGCCAAGGACAGCAACTGCTGAACTCTCAGCCTACCACAAGGTTATTGTTCTTGTCCACTACATACTACACTAGCTCTCCAAAGAATAACACACAAATTATAATATTTATGTCTTTTCCTCACAGTATTTAAGTCTACAGGACATCCAAGAAACTGCCTCACATTCCAGAACTGTAACTCTAGTCTTTAGGCATTGAAGAACAGATCTATACCAGGAAAAAACTAATTCATGTCAGAGGCTGCGCTTCCTCCTCAGAGACGATGCAAGTAAGACAAACTACGACCTGTTTACTTTTGAAGGTTAATTCCAATTGACCTAAGATCTGAAGTAGCAGCAAAATCCCCAAAGTTTATTCCCCCTCACTTTGGGCCACTGCACTATTTACCCAGGCTCTCTGTACAGACAGTGGCAAGAAATGATTGTCAGAGAGCGATGCAAGTTGCAGAAGAGCTGGGTCATCTTCACAAGATGCCAGAGACCAGTCTCTGTAAAGCAGCACATGCCACTTTGATAATTGCCTTGCTGAGATGGCCCCTCAGTGGCTTTAAGTGGGGTCAAAGGGTGCACGTAGGTGTGACCTCAGGTCACACGCTAAGAAAAGTGGCATAAGGCATGCCACAATTACTGCAGCTGCACAGAACCATGAATCTGCCCCAATTTTCGACCTGCTAAACTAGCTGGAGCTGCAAGTTTCTAGATGATCCATGTGAGTCACCATGTGTGATTAGCCAACCACACCAAGTCACCTGTGTAAGATGCTGAGATACTGTGGTTATGGAAATAGCACAAAAATCTTTACTGACTAGGGTTTCTTCAGATTACAAAGATCTCTAAGGAGCATGTTAAGTATGACAAAAGCCTAAGTGGAGAACAGTACAAAGAGAAAGAGGTGGCTCAAAGGGCACACTGGTAAGCGCTTGCCCCTTTGTGATTTCTGTCCTCTTACAGCTTCCTGCTACTAACTACTGTTGTCTTCTTAGACACAACTCTTTCTCATGCCAGCTGTTTCTGTTTGCTCTTCTATGTCTGTGGAAGGAAGAAGGAAAGTGGGCTTGCTGGGGACAACAGGCTGCCTACACATTGTCTTCAGGGAAAGACAGAGGACGAAGAACTGTTGGGTTGAAAATACCTATGGCAATTCTTTCAAAGCTGCTCCTCCCTACATGGTAATTATCCAAGTGCAGCTCTTCTCTCTTCCAAGCTGGCTCCCTGTAAGTGACTTTACTTCGTCAGTAAAACGTGCTATAAAATCCTACTGCCCAATCCTCATTAATCCTACACACTGCACTAGTACAGCACAGAGTGAGTAAGCTGTTGTTGAGATAACTGGCTTCCATTAGCAACCATGTGATTGGCAGGACGACAAAGTCTTTTCCCTTGCAGGTCAGCTGCTTTTTAAGAAGAGGGCAATCCTGCTGATCCATCTTTTAGCTACAGTCTCTCACTGAGTCCCAAATCTCCTGCCTTTTAGCTTTGATATGGTTCAAGCTTTCCCCCTTGTATCAGCCCCTACCTGTCATCAGCTCCTCTGTACCAAACAGCCAATATCAGGAGTTTGACCTCAGGGCACAGTCCGGGTGGGCAGGTAAAATCTGACCAGTGGACCTACTTCCTTATCTTTCATATCCTGCAATTCATGAAGAAGTATCAAATTCAAACTAAAAAACAGAAGCATGACCTTTTATAAGAACTTTCTGAAAAAGGCTCTGTTGCCTTTCTAAGTATTCTTGAAAAGAACTGTCATCTACTCTATTAAGACGGAAATGGATCACAAATAAGGAGAAGAGGGAAAGCACTGAAAATCCTTACTAAATGGTAGAAGTTTTTGATGTGTGCCTGCAATACCTTTTGGTGATGCACACAAAAATATAGTAAAACCCAAACCAAATATACTACAACTGTTCTACATCTGCAAGCTCCAGTTGCAACCCAGTAGAGAGTTGCCCAAACTTCTCTTGTTTATAAAGTGTCTTAAATCAACTAAATTCTCATGACATACAGAGCATCCTCTGTAAAGTGCTTGAGAGAATTCTAAATATAAGTAGCTAACATAAACTAAGAGCTATCATAAACAACATAATACCTATTTAAGTGACATACTCCCCAGTTAGTGCTTAAAACACACAAAAATATTTATTTCCTGTAGCAAGTACATACACACCCTGCCCTCCTGCATAGCTGGAAATCATGTTTTCCCTTGAAACAAACGTAGGCTCTGCAAGGCTTTATACCACTTAGGTGGATGACAGAAATAGTGCCAAAATCTCAACATCCCTTCCCTTAAACTGAAATAATCTAAGTACAAACTGGAAGATGCTTAGTCTCTTTTAAAACTGACAATAAAAAGAGGGTAAAAAAGAATCCAGAAGAGGAAGGCTGCTGGTCAAGGCAAGACTTGTGGCATGAACAAGTTTTGTACCCATAATCCTGCATTGTTCCCACATAGTACACACTTATCCCACCATAGATATTGTTCATTGTTATATTACTGTGAGAATGTAACAGAGAACCCTACCTTTTAACTTTTTCATTTAAAAAGACAGTTTAATGAAGTCCTTTCTAACTATCCAGAGAAATGTGAATACTTTTGCCTCAAGAATTTTCCCTTCTGAAATGCCCTTTAATAATCTTGCTGTGAAAAAACTACTAAACTATTAAAAGCAAAAATATTCTTACTATACAGATAATTTGGTATGGAATTCTTTCTACTTTCTTTTATTTTCTAATTACTTTGATAGGCTCATAATGGTGCTGAAAAATATCACCAATGTCTGCAGAAGACTAAAGATCCTCCCTGTGCAGTTCATGATTCATTTCACTATTTAAATGATACTTATACTTACAATTTTGTGAAATAATAAATCATTTGTAAAAGCTAACTTCAAGCATGAAAAGGTTTTGAAAATAATTTGTTATGGGTGGTTATAGTGTCCGAATTTACAAACATTTTACTAGATTTTAGCCTGGAAAAACCTTCCTTTTGGCAAGATCTGTGGAAAAGTGCTTCCAATATTATGGCATTTAAAATTAAATTAAATCAAATTAGATTTTATGTAGAATAAAGATCATCCAGTTGGAATAAAGCTGCTTTCCAACACTTTAAAAGAATTCTATGTAACAAATTCAGGAAAGGAAATGTTAAATAATACAATGCCTGATTCTGCTCTCCAGGGAGTAGTTTTGTAGACAGGAGCAAATGCTCAGAATGGAATCAGATTGGCACACACCAGGATAACACACACGCTCTTGCAAAAAGGATCTTCTCACAGGATCTTCACAAAATTGTCAGGATCAAAATTCAATCTAATATTCCTGTAACAGTACTACCAGTAGCACAGTGCCCCCTAACCACGCACTGGAGAAACAGTTTTATGCTAAATTACAGGGAATAGTGCCACTAATAACACTTCAAATAACTGCTTTTCACAACTAATTACATGGGAATGCAAAAACATGAAAGGTTCTTGAATTTAATAACTTCAGCATTGGTCAGAAGGGGAAATTAGTAGGATAAAAAACACCAACTAGTGTCTTACTTGTCTGAGGTCGATGAAAGCTAACTGCAGGGTGTCTCCCTGGAATCCTGGCACAGGCTCAGAACTAGCAAACACTGCAAAAAAAAGGTTAAAATATTACGGATGTAGATTTTTTTTTAAAATCTAACAGAAAAATCAAGCTCTATGCAATGTAAATGCTAGGTAGCACGGTTTCATAGGAATCATTTAAACTAATAACTCACAGTGATTAAAACCAAACAAACCAACAACCAACCTTTCAATAACCTTTTTCCAATAACCCTAAAGAATAATACTTTCAGGAGTATTATTAGAAATTTTGCTTAAAATTCTAACCCACTAGTAACGTTACGACCACAGAAAACAAGGTATTTTTTAGCCTGAGGTGCATGATTACTGAAGAATTTCAGAATAATACCAATTCCACGGTTGTCAATGTATTTTCAAACATCTGCCTTTGTTACAGTATCCATGCTATAAAAATCTCAACCTCCAGTGAAACAGCATCAAAGGACAAACACTAAGGTGGGAGTTAGTTTCCCACGTAGACAACAGGTAGAAAGCCCGATGTGCCATGGTCAGAGCAGAGCTGAAATGCCTTCTCATGCCTTTTAGCCTGGTTATCAGTAATGAACTTCTGCTCATTTTGATCCCAAAATTGGCTGTCAAAATTGGCAGGCAAAAATATATTCATAATACAAAAAATGGTAACACGGTAGTGAAAGAAAGTCAGCTATTCATCTAAATCAGGAAACGATCAACAGTTGGTAAACTTAAAAATAAATACAGTTTTTGTTGTTATTATCCCAGTCACAAGTTAATAACAAAGACAAACACCCACTGCCTCACATCCCCACTCAGGTTAGGTATCTTATTTCAAAAGAAATTAAGAGTATTTTTCTTACGCCCTTCAGGTAGAGCTCTTAACAAAACAAAGTAGATACTACTGCAAGAGTTTTAGAGAAGCATCATCTGAGGCAGTGAAAGGCAATATTTTCTCCCAAGTTTGAGAAACAGGTCATTCAGTGGTAGAGGAAACAGAACATATGTATCCAATTTCCAGATCCAGTGCTAAACTCTACTGTTCCTAATACTAACATTTAGAAGTAATATGAAATCCTTAATATATATTTTTAAATGGCTAGCTAGAAAATGTGGATTATGTGGAGGTAAAATCCATAAAGCCACTGGTGTCTGAGCTAACACAATGGAAAAATAATGGCCTCAAACATTTACTTCTGAATGGTTTCAACTTAAAGCAGACTAACGAATTCAGGTCGATTATTCCACAACTCTAAAAATGACTATATGGAACACAATTTTAAATAAAGACTCTTACTTAAATGGTACAAGAAACTACTAAGACCATCTCAGAATATTTAAGAATAGCTTAATAATAGATGGATATAGTATTAGAGTAGCAGCTTTACCAGTAGAAGCAGAATTTATTACTTGTATTACACTAGTGCAAAAGTTCTTATGAGAGTCGTGCAATAGGAGAATGAACTGAACTGTAATACAACTTCATTCTTTACCAACTACAGAAATAAAAAATAGCAATCAAATGCCTCAGAGAGAACACTGTAACATCACAGACAAGTATTGGTAACATTGGCAAATGCTCACTGATCACTGTATTCAAGTGTGACTTTTAAATCTTCTGGTCTTCCTACTTTGTAAGTAACACCAACTTTCTAGAGGCGTTTTCAGAGAATTTTAATTGACCACAAACATACCTTTAAAGAAAAAAAAGCTAAAAAACAGTAGAAAAAACATATCTTACACTCAGTATTTTATAGGGAGAGTTTTCTAATAATAAACTCTTTAAAAGCAGCCAAGAGAAAACAGCCTGTAAAATCACCAACCTGAAGAATTACAAAGATGCCCAAGCCTAGGAACCCTAGGCACCCTTCTGAATAACTCAGGCTAAAGGCTTATGTGTCTACGTGGCTGTCTTCTGCAGGTATTTCATGGCCACTAAGAACAGCTTTTCTTACAGACAGTGAAGCTGGGCTCTGTGGTCAGCCAAACACAGCTTTTAAAATGGAACACCACACTCCAGCAGGGAATCCTAAGCAAAGCTCCACAGCAAACAGATGAGAAGAGATACATGAGCTGTGAGCTATGGCAGCATATTAATAAGGAGGATACGCATGATGGTCAGAAGGGGTCTTTTCTACACCCCTTAAACCAGAAAAGTAAGGCCCATCAGATCATCTGATCTGATCCTAACTTAATGTTCAACACAGTACACTGAGACCAGCTTCCCCCACCAGAATCTCAACTCCTCCAGCCACTCCACAATTGTAGCTCGCACTGCAAGAAAGAAGATCAGTGACAAAAAAGGGGCTACAGAACTGAAAAGTAAATATAACTGAAAAGTGTGACCTTCAGAAAGTCTTTTCAGCTAGCTTTTGGCACTGTATACTTTGGGAGGTGCATTCCTACAGCAGAATACTCTTACATGCCACGGGGCAAATACTTGCATCTTTTCTGCGCTCATCAGGCTAAGATAGTTTGGAATTTATCCTAATGCATCAAATAATGCAGAAAAATTTTGTTTCTCTATGTAATACCTACTAGCATTGCAGGTATAGAACAAGAAGCACACAACGTACCAGACTTAGCTGTTGTATCAGCTTTGTTCTCTTAAACTACACTTTTATATTATGAATGCATTTACAACATTAGGGACACTCATTATAGCACAAACATTTATTCTCACATTTGGATCACTCTGACAGGTGACTACAATAGAATTTGTTTCATTATTATAATTTCAGGAGTTCAAAGGGCAAAAAGATAATCTACTTATGGTAACAGTCAGACAGTTCCCCCTCTGCCCTCAGTGCAGGGCTTTTAAGTTTTGCTAACAATTTTACAAAGCTAATTAAATATTTTCTACTGCACAGCATATTAGGAAGATATTATAAGAACAGGATTAACATTCTTAATGTCTTTGTCCTAAGGGCCCTTTTCCAGATAGTAATGAAACAGTGTCATATATACATCTTTTAAAATATTCACCCCCTACAATCATTCTAAGCTTAAAGAGGATTTGGAAGGGTAGGGGGCTGGTTGGTTGTTTGGCTTAATGTGCATAAAAGCATTCTGGAATTTTATAATATAGGAGAATGAAGTGCAAAGATCACCATTAAACTGTCACTTTTAGAAGCAAACAACTGGCTGTTTGCCAGTTTGAATCAGAAACTTAAATGTTTAGGAAAAATCAGGTGAAAACATACACTATCTGATCTGGTATTCACAAGGCTTTTGTTAACATCTCTTCCTCTGCTTTGCTGATACTGTGTATATAGAACAAGAACTTTGGCACAACATGCATCCTCAATATGTATAATCCCAACACACTTTCTATAACAGGCGGTTTAGGAATATAAAGAAGGTAGCATTAAATGAAACAAATATGTAGTAATACAAAAACAGGCTGGGAGGTAACACATAAATTATAATGGTGAATATAAATGTTGCAAAGATTACTTCAGTCCATTTTCTTTTGAATATCTTGCTTTGATCTTATAATTACAGTTTGTATACAGGATATATGAGAACTGACATATATATATATGCAAGTATTAATGGAGATTTTAAGATAAAGACTGTTATCTGCTAAATGGAATTTAAGACATCTTTAACTGTAAATTGCACTGAATTTCTATTCTAGATTTATTAACAGGTTTCTTCATTTTATTTTCTCAAAATCCCATCTTTTAGACATCATCTGGTTGTGCCTCTCTGTTGGTCTGGGAATTCAGTATCTAATTCTTGACAAATAGTTTCGCCGTTCAGTGGAAGAAATTAAAAACCAGAGTCCAGATTTTGAATCAAAAGGCTCAATTAGGACAGTTTTACCCCAGTCTCATAGCACCAATTCACAGGTGGGACAGCAAAGCTACAGAAGTCTTTTTAAAGGAAAAGCAGAGAATCAGGTGACTATCTCAGCTGCCTCAGCCACTTTGCAGCCCTGTTGGACGCTCCAGCTGTTCAAACACGCCTGGAGGGAGCCTTGCTGAGGGAGCTGCCAGCTGGCCAGGCAGCAGCCCCCAGCGCCAGCAAGACCTCGCTGCTCCCTCTCCTGCTCGTGCTGCCATATGTGAGCGGCAGATGAAGGACGGCCGCCGGCGAGTGAAGCTAACCGGACTGCCCAGATGGGAGAGGAGGCAGGTAAAGTGAGGGGGCTCCAGAGAAGAATATCGTGCCTTTTCAAGGGAGAACAGGATTTGGGTTCCTCAGCTTCTGGCATGCCCACCTGGAGATTACTTTTGTGTGTGCTCAGCAGAGAACACTTTGCTCAAGATGTCACTTGCTCTTGGATACTGCAGCTCTCCACGCAGTGGGTGGAAGGAGGCACTGCCAGGAAGCCATACAGGGGGCTGATCAGGAAAATATAGAACACCCTGCTTTGCACTAACTCTCCACTAACCCTTGCTCGATTACTGGCAAAACCCAAAACCTTTTCACTCTTTCACATCTGGGTGAAGAGGGATGCTCATTCACCCCATATTTCATTCTGCTAACTAATCCTGCCTCACAATTCGTCTGTGTTGAAACACATAAATTAAAAAAAAACCCATTTAGCTCTTCCAAAAATTACAACTTCTGACAAGTTCTAATTCTTTAATAAGAAGCTGATGTAAGCTAAGTAGATCTGGATGGTGTCTCTGAAATGCTCATTTTTATTATGTATACCTTTCTTCTTGTAAAGTGAGATACAGCAACCCACATTTGAATTTCATCTTCAAGAAAACACCTCCCCTTCTCAACCCATTTCCTTCCTTGGGGAACCAAAATGTAATGTTCAAGCAAAAGACTACTCTTTGGATTTTATTCAGTGGGACTTAGTACATTCTAGTTTCTGAACAGTGCTGCAAGAATCTCAATCATCCTAGTGGAAGATAACCACTGAGTAAAGAATGGTACAAAATACAGGGGTAAAACACTCCTCTAGGTTATAAAATTTGCAGAGGAAGTGGAAAAATACTTTGATTAGAACATGCGAAACTGAAATCAAACGGAAAGCTTTTGGAATGTTTGGAAGGAAACAAAAAACTTGCTGGAAGAAGAGCAAGATGATGATGACCTATTTTTCCTTACAGATCATGAGACAAGACCACCTGATGCTACTATTGTTGAGCAAAAATATCAGATATTTCCAGATTTTCTGCTCTGCTTTTTGAAGTTAGCTACTATAGGTACTATTACACTGCATGAAAATTTAGCGCAGGATAATGAAAATCACAGTTCAACACCAGATCACTTCCTCCCCTTCCACCTTCCTTTCTTGGAAGTCCACTTATCACTCTACATATCCTTTGTCTCTAAAAAGAGCACTTACTGACTTTAACAGATTGCTGCTCATTAACAGATTGTTGGATTGTTGTTTGGACTGCTGATTGTTTTTTAACAGAAAAGAAAAAACACTAGTAAGTTATCACATTTTTCTGATTTTACTTAGATCTCTCCAGATAATATTGGAAAGAATAAAATAAAAGATCAGAAAAAAAGTTCTAAAATATTGCCAAGAATTTTCAAAAGTTTACCTTCAGGTATTAATAACTTTCTACATCTCATCTAAATTCTTAGTTCAAAAGTCATCTGAGTATACTCCATTGTAAGTAAAATGTCAAACCCATTAATACAATACAGTAGAAAACTCCCAACAGTTGTGAATTATTTGCACACTCTAAGCACTAATTGAAATGTCACTGTCATATCCATTAATCCCAAAGCATCAAAGAATAAAGCTGGGGGAGGGTGATGAGCAAGAACATAAATCACAGGCATCACAGTGAGGCCTGGAATGTGCCTGTGATGGACCTTATGAATGAAACCACATCAGCAAAGCAGTCTGAGCAAAATCTTGTGTCACTCCTTTATTCCACAGACTGCAAAGTGTTGTTTGTTGCAACACACTATTCCGACAAGCTTCCATAATTGTACTTAAACTACTCAAAGGGTTTCTGTGCAAAATAAATCTTTTTTTCTAACATGCTTTAAAAGCTTTGCAGAAAGGAAGAAACAAAGTTCATTCTATTAGCACTTGTACAGCCCATGTTAGAAATTACACAGTAGTGGAAAGAATGCATTTTTCAGTTTTTAAGTTACTAGCTTTCTGAAACTTTCTTATTTTGGCCCAAGTTTTGATATGTCCTCGCCATGCCACATGCTCAGAATAACAGCTACATACAAAAAAGCATGCTGTCTTACAGTTAAATTTTAATTTTAAAATAATGAAATGATACCATTTTCGATCAAATAAAACTCTACTAAGATTTCTTTACTGATTAAAGTTTCTGCTGTGCTTCAACCAAAGATGGTAGACAGAATGGTAACAGAAATTAGGATAGTATTAATCAGGGCACGTATCAGCCTTTGCCTGAGAAAAAAAGGTCAGAAAACAACCCAAAGACCAGATGACAGCTGGACACATTGGAACTTCTCCCTTCTTTGCCGTGAACATACTGTTCATACTGTGAAAGTCACCTGCAAGACTTGCATTTTATCCCCTGTACTGCCAGGAATCCCAGGGTGAAACAGGGCATTGGTAATCTACAGAGAGCAGTGAAGTACTGTGTTGTTCACAGCTGGTATTTTATATATTAGAAACAGAACAATACTGTAATGGACAAGCTTTCTTCACTGTTACACTATTTGTTCAGAAGCCAGATGATAGTTTAGTGGTTGCATTAATTCAGCTTGTCAAGATGAATGATTATGATGTCAGTATTATGAATACTGTACAATTTCTGTTTTTACAACTGGTATCCTTTTTATATATAGGAAACTACACAAATGCACAAACACACCCCTATGTACCTACCTGAAAAGAACACTATTAAATTTGCAACATTTAGCATACTAAAAGTAAGAAAAGTCAAACCATGATCTGTTTGGTTAACTTGTACAATCATGGAATTTTAATGTCACAATCACAAATATTCTATCAATTCAACCCTGATAGTCTTGTCAGTTTGTTCCATGCCCTGAAAGGCCTTAAGGCTGGCAGTGAGGGACTGGCAGAAAGAAGATGCCTTCTCTACCTGTTACTGAGTTCAGCTGGAATTTAACAAATAAGGCAGGAGAAGGAATGACAAGCATATGGTTAAAATGTCCAAAATGCCCCTTAAGTCTGTCTCTGGACTCCCACAAGAACCTTTTGTAATGCTAACCAAATTGCTTGAAATTAAATTTTCAGTTTCCCATAGGTGGCTTCTAATGGAGTAGTCATCAATTTTTTTCATGTATCCAAACTAAAAGCCTCAGGATATGAATTGTAGAACTGCCCCATTTTACAGCTGTCACCAAAATCACTGAGACCTACACTTCAAACACATAACTGGAAAGATACTTGGGGAAAAAAAAATAGAGCAGAGGAATCTGAAAATATGCATTGAAAAACATCTCTAGTAAGCCTTTCCACTATATCTCAGTCATCAACTATAAAATCAGTCCTAACATCTATTCATGGAAGTAACTTTCTTCCTACAAATTAACAGCTCACCCTGAGCCACAAGCTCCATGCAAAACATTAGGTAATTAATCCTGCCTTCAGTGCTGGATTGAACCAGTTTATAAAATAATTCTGATGCCATATTTGAAACAGTGACAGTAAAACAACACCTGATATTTATTAAAATTTGTATCATAATAGATGAACTCAAGAGGGAACATTAAAATTTCAGATATTTGACCTTTTTTCTTAACCATTAAAACATAATATTTATGTAGTAGTTTTGGGCAATTTTGTACTAAACTAAGTCTTTACTGGATACAGTGATTATGATCCCATTAGGAGTAACAACAATGTATGTTTCAATTCAGATACTTTAGTTAAAAGAAAAGTTTCATTAAAAAATTTCCCAGGAATGCCAATATACTTACTCATAAATAATTTTTACAAGAAGATGTACTGTAATATTATTTTTTTAATAAAAGACAAAGTTTTAGTAGATTATGGAAAAGAATCACCATATAGCTTACATTAAATAACTTTCTTCAATGTTAAGACAAATACAGATAGGAATATATACTTACATTCACACTGTATCACATCTAAATTAAACTGCTGAATTGCTCCCATGCTTATTTGTTTTAATTCACTGTCCAGTAGCATCTGCATTAGGGACATTGAAAGATGCTGGCAGGCTGACATGCAAGCTGTCTGGGCCACTTTTCCCTAGCAGAAAAAGCAACAAGTTTTACGATAGACACAATGATACGTCACTAAAGATCTGCTCATCTGACTTGCTTTTAATATACACTCTCAAGTCCTAATGATACAAAACTTAGATTAGAAGGAGAGAGATCACACTTCTGTTATTGCTTTGACCTATTACAATTGTTTCTATTAGATCAAACAGAGAACTAGGTTAAATACATGTAAAAGCAATTATTGATATTTCTTCCACATATCCAACAGTCTTCATGAATACAAGGCCATTTCCAAGACAATGACAATTAAAGTTGCTGAAGCATATGAACAGCTTTGTGGACTTATGTAAATATTTTTAACCCAAACAGAATGAAAGCAATAATGTAATGAAAATCAACACGCTGCATAGTTTTAACAATAGTCAATTAAAAATCCCTAACTTTATATACCAAAATTATTGTAATTGGCCAGGGCATTTCTTGTAAGAGCTTGCGCTAATTATTGGTAGTTTAATTGCTCAGATTCCATACCAAATATCGTTGCTAAATTATTTTAAAAATACATGATTATCCAATATCTTTTCAGGTGCTTAATAAATCACTGCTGTCAGTGATCAACTACTTACAAAATGAAATGTAGCCCTCTGCTGTACAAAATAGAAATAATTTCCCAATCACAGCCTAGCTAGCAATACTGCTCTTTATCATCTACATGTAATTGAGACATTATTTCCAACATGAGATCAAAAAACAAAACACAAAGTCAGACATTAACCGGAATTATTTAAAATTTAGTACAGAAAATCTGAAAGATAACCAAATTCTACCTTAAAGTTAAGAAAACCACTTGAGACCAGACACCAAACCAGCTGGCACCATCCTATTCACAGCACTGCCATCTCTTAAAAACAGAATGATCTTAGGTGTCAAATGCAACCATGTGAATCTCTGTAGTTTAATGTACTGAAACCACTCATTTCAATTGATGTGTATGTTACAATGATATTGAAACAAAGGTAACAACATGTTTACACAAAATAAATCATAATAATAGAGCTACTGGAGCACACACCACTATTATTTTATTTCTATTCATCAGTACAGTGATGTCACCTCTTTCTCTAAAGTAATGGCTCCCCAGCTCTTATCTGCAAAGCCAGGTTGATCAGTTCATTGTTGACTTCCAGAAACACATAGAAGTAATGAACAATTTTAATAGACAGCAGTTCACTGTACCAAAAAGTTTGGAAAGTTCTGCTCCAGCATCTGAAGAGCCAGATCTTGTCCTTAATAAGTCAACTTGCTAACATTACTGTATTTTCATGTACAGATAATCTTCATAACAGAAAGCAAATTTGGCCCCAAATATTTTGTGCTTTAAAAATAAATTATTTGTTAAAAGGTAATTAAAATGTAGAGAATACAATGGAAAGCCTTCAACTCTCCTCACATTCACACTGAAACATTAAATGGCTGTTGCTAATTCTTTTTTAGCATTAGGACACCTTGAACTGTTAGAAGTTTTTTATCTAAAATGACATGTCAGTTTCTTAATTGAAAATCTCAGAAAAGCAAATAACATTTTTGAGCAAAATAGATGAACTGACAACAAAGAATGTAAGAAACAATGCAAGAACAGCATGCTTAAAAGTCTCCCAAACCCAACAGCAATTATACTGGGAGACATGCAGCTATATTCCCCAAGCAGAACAATATCAATATGAATGGGGGGAAAAGAAGAAAAAAAGAATAGGCAAAAAAGGAAGGAAAAGGGAGGTGAGAAGGGGACTCAATGGGCCACAGTTCATGTAATTACAGTGTAGTACGTCTGAAATACTTAATGGAAATGTCATTTTGATTTAATGGAACAACTAGTGCATCTCTGTTTAATGTACTGCTCCATCAAATCAGCTCCATGTCCTATTTATGCTGCCACTATAATGTAATAAAAGTTCAACCAGATTAATAGGTTGTCATGAAAAATTTTAACATTCAGTTTATTTCATATGGAAACAATGTGTACTCCTCTGTTATCTTAAATAAGTGACAGAATTTTATATTTCTAACAAGCATGTGCAGTTAATTGTTACAATCAGGCAAATATCAATAGTACTGGAGCACAAGACAATGGTTACAATACAGAAATGACACAGCTAAAGCCACTTGGACTTTAAATAAGTATCAATACATGTACATTTAATGTTGATTTTAAAATTTCATAAAATGAAAACATCCTAACATATAAACTATTTTCAACTATGTAACTTGAACTACAGGCTTATTGTTCAAATGACACATCAACAAATACTACAAGTTTATTACACACAGTTGATACTTAATAAAAAACACTCAATATTCTCAAATTTAGAGACAAAATAAAGATAAGCCTATCTATCAAAATGCTGAATTTTAACTAAGAGAAATGTGAACTATACTGTTATCCTCTTCAAAATTCAGTGCTTCCCACTTCAAAATACACTGGATGTATGATACCCAAAAAAGAATGAAATTACCATTTGTGTTTGAAAAATAGGATCTAGTTAAAAATTCATCTCCAGATTTCCAACATGTACCACATAATCAATTCCTTGCCATTTTTTCATAAAGCATTTTGAAGAGGAAATATAAGGATTCATGAACATAGCAATAACATTTGTTTTCCAGAATTGAACAAATGTCAGTTAATTTTAAAACAGTGTTGACGTTTGTTATTTTTCAGTCAGTTGTTTTGCTTTTTAAAATTACTATTAGTATTTTTTAAGGGGGTGTGGGTGGCCATGGTTATCTAGCAATTAAATACCTATATTCAATAGCATGCAGAGATTCAGCAGGCTTCTCACATTCGCCCCAGTTGCCTCCCACTTGGAGACGCTACTATTGTCTCTGCTGTGCCTATGCTAATTGCTCCTATCTACAAAACCTATTCTTCTACTCAATCAGGGTAAAGTTTAGGAAACAAGGACCCTATTCTATACGCAAAAACACCTGCTAACAGTGTTAAAGGCAACTGTTTTTTCACCCAGCCTTCACATTTTGCTGAAATACAAGTTTGTAAAAAGAGAAAACCCTTAGACAAACTTCTTATATTTCAAAGGAGCTTGTAAAGAGAATCTGCTGACATATTAAATCCTTTTTTACAGGACCCAAAAGCTTTTCTCCTAAGAACAATTGTAGCAAAGAGACATTTGGCTCCTAGGAAATTCCCAAAGGGTCAGCCATATGCATCCTTCCACGGCACCTTCACGGTGCTGCTTTCTAAAACCCATGCTAGCTGTCTCAAAAGCAGCTTTCATCATTCACTATGGTGTCAGTCAATATGATTTATGGACTGCATTCAACAAAGTCAAAGCATACAGAATGAGAAATATGACTACAATCTGCTAATTTGTTTTGTATTGAGCCACTTAGGAGTCAAAGACCTGATGTCAGGCTGAGACCAGCAACACAATTAACCAGCCAGTGACAGATTCATCCATCCTCCCTACCAGGCTATGCCAATCAAAGACAGCATGAAGCAGCAGTTGGAGAAGTCAGTAAGAAAATCCATTCTCTAAGTAGCCTGTGGAGGCTGTTGATTGACAGTTTTTGAATATAGCTGCAGAAAACCACCACCCCTTCACCCTCACTGCAAGCTGTGAAATTAGGCTTTTGCTGCCAATCACAGAAACAATAAAATAACACAAACTGCTATCCTCAGCATAAAAAGAAAATAACAAAACTTATCCATTAAATCTAAGATGCTAAGATGAAGAATTAATTTAGCAATATGAAATAACAACGTTATTCTTTCTGAAAATGCAAATAAACGAAAACGCACAAATTTTATCACTCAGGGTTAAAAACTCCAACTTCTGAACTATTGATGGACTACAAGTATACTAAAAACATGAATGGAATTTTTAAGAATCAATTTTACTTCCAGTCTCTGCTCCAAATGCTACTGAAACAATTAAAAATACCTAGTTGAAAGCAATTTGCAACTGTGTCTTTTCAATGGCCGCTCTTTTCCAACTCTGTATTGACAAGGCACATATCTAGAATAAAATTTCAGCTAATTCTAAACTTAGATTAAGGCCACTTACATATAGTCCCACTATAATTTCAAGTCAACTGATCTGGAAATACAAGGTAACATTTTCCTTAAATCTTCAAAATAAAACAAAAAAAGGTAGTTCCTTAATAACAAATTTGGTCATCCAATTTATTTCATGACATTAATGGCTGTATAATGAAATTTTAATTTGCTTTTTGATTCAAAGCATCTAATGGCACTATAAACTGCAAGATGAATTTAAAATGGGATGTAAACATAATCTCAAAAGACTAAATTCTTATGAATTCAGGAAACAGAACCATTAAAAATTGCATTACTTTCCAATTAAAACCTTCCAAAAGCCACACAGCTTCTGTGTTCTACATTGCTGAAATTCTGCTAGTCCTCGATCATGACATAACCAGCAGCCTGAGACCTATACAACATTAGCAGGAAATATTTCTACACAAAACACAGAGCTCATGACACCTATTAGCTTGACATGTCACCACAATGCTGAGTATTCAAATAATGGAAGTGTTGATTGGAATGAACCACCATTGCCATCTAGTCCAAGCTTCTACTTGGAGCACCATTGCCAACACTCCTTCAGGGCTGTTGACTTTTTTCCTGCAGAGCCTTCAAAATAACTGAGGACAGGAATTCAGCAGCCTCTTTGTGCAATCTCCTTCAACACTGCACTACTCTCTTTGAGCACACTTCTTCCCTAATATCAAAACTCCACCTCCCAAGCTTCTACCTGTGACCACAGCCATGTCTGAATTTGTGAGTCCTACCAAGAAGTTTGGCTCCATCAGTTTTTTATTTGCTCTTCAAGATGTTGTGGGCTGCCACTAGGTCTCTCCTCAGCCTTCTCTTTAACAGACTAAATACTCCATCTCCCTACACCTCCACTTGCAACTCATGTGCTCTAGGCTCCTAACAACGTGCGAGCCCACTGCTAGATTCATTCTACAGATTTTAATAATTTCATAATATTAACCTCATCACTTTCATCATCACAGCAACACTTAAGCCAAATCAAAATAAACTCCTCATACGAAAAAAAATTACAACCTGAAAATACTCAGGAGATGGCAGAATTCTTAAATGCAATTCATCAGCTTCTTAAAAAAACTTTTAAAGAAGCAAATAAAAACCACCAGCAAACACATTCCCTTGACTCCAGACAAATGTAGCAGAGGAACGATGGAACTTTCACTGATTCTTTATTCAGCTATATCACTCCATCCTAATTCTGTATGCATGTCTCATGTATTTTGATACCTGACCTCTCTTTCAAGAGGTCTCAGTCTCCTCTAAATTACCTCATTTGGGATGCAAGGCACACCCCATCAACCTTCTGCAAGGTTTTTAGGACTCCTGCTGTCTGTCCCAGTGTATGAAAGCCCAATGTTAGTCATTAACCTGATCCCTGCATGCATCCACACAAGGTACACAGCAAGTTATCAGCAAAACAGAAAGGGTCTTTTTATTAAATGATTAAAAATTGAAGCAATAAGCCTGCAGGCAGTTCATAGTTTTTCTGTTCACATGCTTTTTCTTCATCTTGCATCTACTTACCGACATAGCTGCATGGTCATTGTTGTTATTCTGAGAAGGAAACCAGTAAGGCAATCAAAACAAAAAAATTAAGATGTACTGTCAACTTCAAAAAAAAAAAAAAAGAATAAAAAATTGGTAGCAATAAAAGATAAGGAAAAGCTTACAAAAAGAACAATTATAGTTACATAATTATATTTTTTTAAACCGGTGAACTTATATAGTATTTTGTTGAGGTGTAACAAAGAGATTATAACTTAAATAATATTAATTTGGCAGTAATATGTTTTTCTGTAATAAGGAACTGTATGCCAAAATATCAAAGTAGCAAACTTCAAATGACAAAGCGTCTATTGAAATGCCTCTCCAGAAACTTTTCATTGCAAGAAAGAATAGTCTCCAAAACTCTTAGGTTAAAAAAGAAATGTCATGTTTACCATTACGGCTTACAGAGGCTACCCGTATGTTATTAACATATTTTGTTCAAGTAAGACTTAGAACGATTCAGGATAGTAAGAATCTAAATATAACATGATTCATTAATAAATTTTAACATAAAATTTATGGCAACATAACTGTAGGGTGGAAGAAAGCTGTTTTCTTTTCCAAAATTTCTTCTTAAGTACAGTAAACAAACTAAGATGCAAACTTGAGAGGGAAAAGAAGCTTTGGAGACACAAGACATTTCCAGTGATTCAACAGAGATATCAGACCCCAACTAACTTGTGTCACTTTGTGTGCAGATTCAATACAGTTGAGATTATGGTCTACCTGATTTAGAGCTCTAACACTCCAATAAAGATAATACAAATTGCATAAAACAGATGTATAACATAAGATGCATTTTTGAAAAGTTATGTCTACATTGGTACAGAAATACATCAGTACAGCCCCACATGAACGCACAAAGGGAGACACATCCCTGTGCATTTACACAGCTTACACATACAGCAAAAATAAAACAAGATTCTCATGATAGGAACCCAATGACTGCAACGAAAAAAAATGGTTAAAGAACATATTATAACACTTCTACAGGCAGACTACAGTTTGAAACAATACCAAAGAGAAAGTCAGTGACCCTGGAGTGTGACAACAAAGAACTAGCGTGGCCAGCTAGTGTCCCCAGTCCTAGCCCAATGCCCTCTAACACAACTGGGTATGTTGAGGCAGAAGAGAAGAGACCTCCCTACTTGTCCCACTCTTTTCCTTACTAGAATTACGGCCAGTGTGCTAGGACTGTTGTTCTTTGATTTCTAATTACAGAAAAGGTTCTGATAAACTGTTCTGAGCAGTGGAATGTTTCTGCCAGCCATGCAAAAACTATAATGGAAATGACACTGTGACATTAATGGAATAATTAATAAATGAAAATTAACTCTAAAATTATTCCAAACCTTAATTATGGCATGCGAAAACCTAGCTTAGTTTATCACTCTGAAGCACTTACTATTTTAGTGAGTTACAGAACCTAGTTCTTGGCTAATCTAAGAAAATACTTCTACTATAAACTCTCTCTTAATGAAAATAACTTACTAGTAAAAATCTAACACAGTGAAACTGTGTACACATTTTCATATAAATTCCACAGCCCACACACAACATTCACAGGATTGTATGTTTCTACAATTGGCCAAGATAGGATAGGGAGCAGGATAAGTAAAAATTACTAGAAACCTCTTGCCAGAGCAGACTGCATGCCCACACAATTCTACATCCTGCCCGTTACCTGACCAGAGTTTGAAATTACAGAACAACCTCTCCACAGTAACTGGCTTTCTCCACAGGCTGACTTGTACCCTCAGGCACATAATTATATTCCTTCCACACTCACTAAGTCCTAATGCCACAGCTGCTTCTTTGCATTCCTCTTAACACATTAATTCATTTTGTCTGCGGCTCATTTCTGAACAGCTATTTAGCGACATACATTCATGACAGACTTCTGTACATCCTGCTCTACAAATTGCACATCCCTTAAGTGCCACATGCATATGGCCACTGAGGAGCAGTGCCATTTGTTCACACTGCTTTGTATACTAAGTTACAATGAATTACACTATCAAACAAACTTGTTATTCTTTATCAAAAAGCGCTCCACTGATTTGGCACAGAAACATATGCCTCACATGACACATTCACATCAATATCACATGATACATTTTGAGTGGGCTTTGTCTTTGAGTCAGTTAAAAAAACAGGAGACTGAAGAATCAGTGTCTCTTTGTGTAAGATCTGCAAGATGAGATAAGCCTGCTATGCCAGCAACTTCAACATCTTGCTGTGCACATAAAGGAATTATCTTTTACTTCCCTTGAAACATCCTATGCATTGAGGACTTATTCTTTATAAGCATTGCAGGTGGGCAAAGCACTCAGACATCAGTGTGACTGTAACAACCAAGGACAAGCTGATAAAAAGCACATGTAGCTTGAATTACTCACTTAAGTTACTCCAGACATATAAAGCTATAAACCATTATGGTGATAAGCCAAACTAGAAATAGTGGTTTTTATCTGAAAGCAAGGGGAAATCAGACAACAGAATAACAATTCATACATAAGACAGGCTGACAGTACCCTTTTTCCCGGGACAAAATAACACAGGATATATTTGAATATGTACAAGGATTCATTTCAATGAAGCTCTGTTAACTAGAATCAAATAACTTTCTGTGATCAAAAATATTTAGTTAAAAACCCTGGAGAATACAAGACCTCCAAAATCTTATGCACAAATGCAGGATTTGCACCAATTCTGCACTCAACGCATGTGTACGCAAACCCAAGACGGTTGACCAAAAAGGCTCTAGAAAACTGCATGAGTTCTTACACTATTTGTAAATTAGGTTTTGGTAACAATATTTAGACTACAGTATTTGAAAGTATTTTCTAAGTATTCTGATGGGTAAGCTTCACCAACACACTGAAACACATTTGTCAATATTTCTGTGCGGAGAAAAAATTCATCTATCAGCATGTGCACAATTCAGAAACCACACCTTTTGTTAAAATCTTATTGTTTTAAAATAAAATGATGTTCAAATAGTTTGAAATTAAACTGAATTTTGAACACTTACAGGTAAATGAGTAAAAACTTGAAACGTGCTTCTTAAAAAGTTAATTAGGTCCATTAAGTATCCACTGGCTCTTCCATCTGATTCAGACATTGTCCAATCATAATCAGCAATCTGAATAAATTCATCTATTTTTTGGTTAAGTTTTGTATATATTTCTCCTTCTGCAGCATGCCTTGCATCCTGAAAAAAAACAATTGTGTGCAATGCTTGTCAGAATTCTCAAATATTATTAAATGCAGATAAAATTATATCCATCAACAATACTGAAGTCTTGTGTTTTTCTTAAGATTAAAAATATTTTATTGAAATTGGTATTTTAATGTCTGATTTACATCTGAGGCTGTGGTTTTTAAAATACTCCCATAATGCATACTTTAAGGGTTTATAACATGATATGCCTACAGAATAATCAAAGTTTTCCGACAAATTAAGTTAATTTGAATTTGGAAACAAAGTAATTTGTCTACTTTCTTCACAACAACCACCTTTAGTTCAGCCGTACAAATTTATCAACCCTGACACAAAGTTTATTTTTCTTTTACAAAGAAAATAATAAAACAACCTTATAATTTTGTCTTTTATGGAGAGGTCAAACAATCATACTATTTTTATGTAATTAATGTCACAAAGCTGCACATCTGAAGAATACTCATAATTTTTCATCCTCCTTTACATATGCTGATCATCACACACCATGATGCAGAGCACTCCCCGACTTCCTCCTACTTTTGTTCTGCCACACCCTGGATTCCACTTTTTGGAGCAGCAAAGTTCTGCATTTACTGTGACCTGAGTTTGTGATGCTGTCTCTCTGCCTCATTTGCACAGGGGACATCCTCAGAGACGCAACGGGATCCATGTGCAGATGCCTCTGTGTGTGCTGCTGGAAAGTTGTGTTTTTGCCAGCCTGGAGTTTAAAGGTATTAGTATCTTTCTAATTTGGGCTCAACATGAAACTTGCTTCACTGCTGTGGAGAAATAATTCAAGTAAGATGTCCAATTTAAACCAAATGGATCAGTTGCTTAAGGTTTTTAGAGGGTAAAAATAGCCTGGATATACTGACAAAACAAAAAAGCAGATGAAACTCCCATCGTTACCTTCCTCTGGAAGAAAGTAATCCAAAAAACTTGGCATTTGAGAAAAGCGTAAATAAGAAAGGCAAAAAGAAAACATAAAAATATTCACATTTATCTGAGCTTAAGGATGTCCTCACATTGAGTGTGCCCAATTTAGTCTTCAATCAGGCCCAAGGCCAAGAGGCACTTCAAGAGTAAGCAAGGAAATATGTGGACTTGCCATAAATAAATATCAAAGTATGATTCCCTAAAAATAGCACTTTTACAGCCAAACCAACTTGAGAAAGCCTCCACTGAACAGCTCTCCAAATCCAACATGCATGAATCTGGCAACCTGTCATCGTGCCAAAGGGGTATGTGGATATCCACAATTCTGTAGATAGCCATGACTAAGAAAGTTTCAATTAAAGTTAAGTCTATATTTAAAGTTTCTAATTAACAATGAAACCTCAGTTGCAAAAATCTATAATGATGGGACTTGCAAATATTTCTGCCTAGGTTTAGCAAAATTGCTTCTATTTTTAGATTTTTTTAAAAAAAAAACCTAAGTCATTCATGGAGGGGTTGTATCACCTTTAACAGTTAAAATTATTTACTTACAATGGCAAGACTAGTCCTTCTGGTTTTGTTTTGCATTAAAAACATACAGTGTAGATGTACTTAAAAGCCCATCTCATGGAATGTAAATGTGATCAATGCTGCTAAAAAAAGGAGATTTTTGACCACTCTGAAAGAACGGAGGTGACCCAATTTGCCACCAGGAGAATTTAATAACAGTAGAACATACCAAACTCTGTGAGGGCCCAGCTAGGGAACTGTGAGCAGTTTTTCATTACAATAGAGAGGGGAAAAAAAGAGGGATTAACAAGAAAAGAATTTTCTACTATAATTGGAGAACGTTGTGCTAACAAGTTCTCCAAGCAAGTAGACAGGAGAGAAACCACACACACAAAAAACCCTTATGTTTGTCAGCACTTATCCCATATTTTTCCAAGTGCATACATGCTAAACTCATTAAACACAGACACAGTATTGTGTGAATCCCTCCAACAAAACTTAGTTTGTAGGAGTGTTAAACATAACTTACAGCATAAGCAATCTACAAAAACCACAATGCAACTCGAAAATGCACTTATTAAATGAAACTCAAGGATAAAAACATCTCATCTCAATGAAATCAAAGACTATGGCTGTATTAAGTGTTTTTGAATGCGTGTTTGAATGGTAAAAAGATAATAAATTGCCCTTACATGAAAATAGCTATAGATACACAAATTCCAAGACACACATTCACTATTGGTATACAACAAGCAAATTAGGCAGCCTAGACCAAAATTACTAAAACTGCTGGGAGGGCAATGGTAACCAAGTACGGTTGCTAGGCCACAACCTTTCTGTCTTGCCTTATGCACTAAATCCTCAGCAAAACAAGCAACAGCTAATGGGAGAATTGTTGGCAATCAACCAGAAATAAGAAGTGTCTTGCAATGATGATATCTTATTCCACCTCACCCACCTTTTAACATCTATGCCAGAGGGTATATTACAGTAGGATGGGCTACATATTGCATCAAGAGAGAAAATGAATTGCAAAAAACAGAACTCTCTCAATAGGATTAATCCTCTTTATCCCATAAATACAAGAAATCACTCTCCTTTGTTTCAGTGTGCACGGAAAAAACACCAAATACCTAAAGTTCAAGTTGCAGCTGCTGCAGAATCCCTGATGACTTTTACCTTTGTTTTGCTGTTTAAATTCTAAAACTATCACAGAATACTTTTAGTTGGAGCACTAGTTGTTAATACTTCTTTTATACTAATACTTACACTCTTTGAAAATACATCACAAAATATGTCTACTGTAGAATAAAAACAAATAGATACAAACATTTTAGAATAAGCTAGCTGTTTTGCTTGATTCCATTCAGAAAAAGGGAGATGTTACACAAACTGGAGCTTAATCTATTAAAAACTTCTGGCGAAGTTAAGCTTAGATTGTCATTTCACAACTTAATAAAAATGCGTTTGAAAGACAATATTGAGGCTTCTCACAGCCAGACACACTCCAGGTCATACTAATAACATAAAAAAACACTGTTTATCTGCTCAGTGTTACAGCTGAATGTTTTAGAGTTCAGAATAATTTTAGAGACAAAAATGAGAAGACATGTAGCTTTGTGCTCACCTTTTTTGTTTTAAAATGCTTCATTTACATAACTTTTCAGACATAGTCATAAAATGGATGAGATACACCATACCTTAAATGTAGAAAGTCCATAAAGTCTCGCAGTGTGAACAGTCAATTGTGAAATATTTGTAATGTTAGATATAAAATCCTCAAGGTATTTACAGGCTTGCTCCAAGTGTGTTGTGTTTATGATGATTTGAACAAGCTACAAGGGACAAAAAATTCCTGTAAAAACCCTTTTATATCACTCATTGTCATTTGATTTTGTAAATAGTTACTTCTTTCAGGAACAATGGTACTAGAAATTCATTTCAGTATTTCAGGTTACCACCTACTTCCTGTTAATTTTCAAGTTTACTTTCAAAAACAAAGATTGCAGACACCTACCAGAGAAATAAATCCACTTGATAGTTTAGAATTTAAAAAGGGAAAATAAAGAAAAGATATTGCTGAAATACAATCACTAATTTGTGCCATTGGAATATTTTTTAAATATTAAAAAAGTCACAACATTGTCTGCATAATGATGCATTCAAGTATATCTTATATCCCACTTCACTCTATTTTTTATAGGAAGAAAGAGAAACTCAACATTAGTGCTACTAACTGCTAGACAGAACACACAAATCATACTCTGCATGTAAACAAAAATGTAAGAGTCTTTGGCTTATTTCTTGCAACTCTGTTCATCATACAAAACACAAAACTCTTTCATTGTCACATCTCTCTCAGAAGGCATCTCTGGGCCCAACTAGACCCAATCCTCTATTGTTCTTATTTATGTAACAGATATTGATGCTTTTTATACTTCTCTTAATTTTTCATTTTAAAGCAAACATTACTTGATTTTCTCACACTGTGGTGTCAATATTTGTGTATCTGCATTTGCAAAAATAGTTTTAGCATGGATTGTTTTAAAACCCATTGTTTTGAATATATGTTTTAAAACTTACCTCAGTTAAACCTATATGAGGTTTTTTAATTAGGTTCTGTAAACAACTACTTAGAGTTCTTGTAAGCAGCAAATTTGTAGATTTTCTGAGCATATCATCTATTTCTGTTGAACTGAAAAAAGAAGTTTATAATTATGCTGTATATGGCAATACTTTGACAGTGACATTTAATAATTAGAATTTCTTCCCTGCAAAGGGAAATTTTGATGCTAAGAATTCTCTATGTGCATTTAAATCCTGGTTGCTTCAAGTTTTCTGTGATCTAGCAGATAAAACACCTTTTTCATTTACCAAATTGTCCATTAACTGAATTTCAACACTGAAGCAAAATCTGTTATTTTTAGATTTTGGACATGTTTATTGACACAGCAGTTCCTAAAGAGTAATTTGTGGGTTTTAATGAGTTACTAAGGAGGTCAACATGTGCTCATTAGTACGTGTAAATTATAAACAGTATCAATTAAGAATGTGTGAAAGGGAGTAATTTACATCTTTAACAGTGCAGAAGTGGGTGACAAGGCCACAAATGCCTTCCAGATTTCAGATCTCTGAATTCTATTTTATGCAATTAAAACTAAGCTTTTGAAGGCCAGAAGAGGAAAGGAAATAGGTGAATTGTGATGTTTTCCATCAGAAAAAGGTGGGATAGGAGAGGGAGTGAACATGCAGACAGCTTGTTTTCTTGCAGGAGAAATCATTGCTAAGGAAACTCAAAGCACTGAGTAGGGAACGACTAGTAAATCATCAGGGATGCTAAACAATGACTTCTGAAATGGTCAGTATCAAAGTATCCTTTTCAGTCTTTACATGCTTTGTTAAATAAACAAATTCTCTAGATTGTTCAAACCAGTCAATACTGTTTAAAAAACCCCAGCAGTGTTTTAAACTGCTTCCCACACCAAGCTACACTCACCGATGCACATATTGTATGGTATATACATATATATATATATACACACACCCACATACATGTAAATACATGCTACAGCATTGGGAATCATAGATGAAACATATATAAAGAATTACGTAAGTAAATTATGAAACAAGCATAGCAAGCAAGTACACAAGAAAGTCTATTTTCATTTTAGCATATATTTTTAGGTGACCTGAAAGTTGTAAGCTACTTTACAGTCACATTCCTGATAGTTCAAGCTTACCTGCGGTGAAGCGACTCTGAAAACTTAAGGCTTGCATAAATAAATTCCTTCACCTGCATATAAATTTGAGGCACTGACTGAGACATTGGGAGCTTCTTTGGGAAGGACTGCTGCAAAAATAAGAGATAACACTGTCTTACACTTGAAACTGATTCCAACAAGAGCTTGGTACTAAACACAACAATTAGAAAGCCACTTAACATTATCAACATTTTAATCTATCTTAACCTTTTCTGGTTTTCATCAAATACAAAGTGGTATGTGAGCTAACTTCTACATCTGTTTAAATAGCTTATAAGCAAAATAGAATTTTATCACTTCTTTAAATTACAATAAAGTTTGGAGATTTTATGTAATGCAAGACGCCCCTGCAGAAAGCAATTTACAAACACACATTAAAAAACAGGTCTCAAACTGCTTTTAATCTGAATGAACAAGATAGAAGTAATTGGGATAAGAGGTTTAAAAACACAAACTTTTTTTTCCCAAAGAAAGCAGTGTCAAAAAAAAGTTTGAGAAGTTCAACACTTCTGGGATTCCCAAAGTATCTTGAGAATGCTTAGACTATTTTTTTAATGGTTCACAAAACCAAAGCAGTTTGAATTATTTTCAGGAATTTGGATTAAGATGTGGGAAATAGTAGTAAGTTTGTAATAACAAAATCATGCTTCTTACTTTGATTTTAAAGCTGATACTGTATTTGGGAGAACAAAAGTGAATAAATTCAATTTAATCTACACAGACTAAGTAGGTATTTCTGCACTGAACACATGATTTTTGACATTTACAAAAAAAATCTTTTTCTCTTTATGACTAATGCATGAGAAAAATAATCAACAACTGGTACCATCCATGAATAATTTAATTTCTCCCTAAAAAAAAAATGCATCCATCAACAACAGCCAAATCTTTGTAGTAATCATATATATATGTATAGCAGATAAACTATTTAGTACAAAATAAAAACTTCTGCAGTTTATTAGCAAAATATGCCACGCCAAATAGTATCCAGGGTATAGCATACTTCCAACACTGTAAGGGATTTCCATTCTGTTTAACTTATTTTAGTATTATAATGGCTAAGTAAATTAATCTGATGGCAGAAAGCATCCAGAAAGCACTCTGGAATCCCATTCAAAAATCAGCATAAAAACCTCCTTTAATTTTTCATCTTCATTGCAACACTGTATTGATGACATGCAGCTGTTACATTTGCCTGGCAAATCCCTGCTGAACCACAGAATTAAAATAGCTTTTCACTTTGGCAGGTATCTGGAGCGATGGATTGTGTATAAAACAGCTTCCCCCCACAGCAGGTACTCCTACTGTCATGTGGTTCTCAGTGCCCCTCTACAGACTCCATCATGAACCTCTTATTTCTTCATTGGTGTTTCTAAAATCATACTTGAATAGCAGAACAGGTTAATCACCGTTCTGTGAAAAGAGTCTGTAGTGAAAGAATGGCTGAGGCTACAAAAGGACATCCTACTGCAGTGCCAGCAGGATTATTCATAGTCCTTTCATGTTTATTTTTCCCCACACACTTAAACATAAACATTTAAATTTAAAAGTGAAATACAAAAGTCATTGTCTCTAACCAATCTCTATTTTGCATATATTTTTGCAATATAACAGCATATACTGAGTAATTAAATCCAATAAGTTGCAACAAAATTTAACTAAAGACAGATTGCATTATAATTACGTAAAGACTTTATCAATTAAACTCTATTATTAATTTGTTTACAAAACAAATTAATAATATTCATTATTCACTCCAACATCTGAGCAAATGACTCAACCTTTCATTTTCATATTTACTTATGACTAGATAATTACACACGAAGAAGGTGATTTAGCCTCTTAATCGACCTAGCTTTTCAAATTTTAATTGTTTTTTAATTATAAAAATCATTACTCTCCCTAGTGTCTTCAAGTGGATTTCAACAAACTTTAATAACACAAAAGTTTCCCTTACCTTATCAAGTTCTGGATCTTGAAAAGGAAATTTGCTTATAACAATTCTGTATTCCTCTTCATTTGCTACAGGGATAGGGCTGTAGTTGTCTGCTTCAAAAATATCCCTGGTGAATAAGTGAAGTGAAAAAAATTTAGACCTGTAACTTACAGTATTTTCTGGTGTTAAAATGTGTAAATAAATATAAAATTTACCACCACACTTAGGTGTGCATTTTCAAAACATTTTAAGAATTTTAGACATCCTAAGTATTTTTAATTAATTTGGAAACACTTCATATATGTCAACTCTTTACAGTGTGTCTAATCATAGAGGAAAAAATACCCAAAAGTGTTTTAATACGTGCATAATAGAGCAAAGGAACCTTAGAACAACTAATCCACTCCAGAGTAAACCGTAATACACCTACTGATTATGGAAACCTACACTTTTCCTACACTAAAGCTGAAATTCAGAGTGTCTCACTTAGGCACCAGAGCTACATATGGTCAATGGAGATGATTCAGACAACTTCAAGCTGGATATGGCCACAGCATCCTCTGCACTTCTCTACGAGTCAAATGTCTATAACAGAAGCACAGAGAGCTGGAGAACCTTAAGTGGTCAATTTAATATTAAGGTTTTCTGTAATGAAACATTTCATGGCAAACAATTTCTGCACATTGAGACATCACACCCCATCTGCAAGTACGCTTTGGAGTACAGTCTCAGGCTGAGGTATTCCTGGGTTTAAATTTTATTCAATTAAATGATCCCAAGGAATTGGTGGAAACCAACCTTCATTAAAAAAACACATGAAGACATACTGGCAGTGTCAGTAGCTTGTCAGGAGACATGCATATCAACTAACAGTAAACATTAAGACAACCTAAATTAGGAACCTAAAGCCCCATTGCAATAACCTAGAATTATTAGGTTCCTAAAGAAGAGAAACAGATGTCTCTTTCCTGTATGTTTCTCCAATAATGTCTCTTTGGAGATCTGCCTCCTTTCCATTAACTACAGAAGCAGTACATGATGTCTCTTCTTCTAATTAGTAGTTACATGTGATGAATATCTTAGTCCTAACCAACCTGAAATTCATACACAACACTTGAGTTAACAAATTCTTTCAGAATTACATCATAAAACCTTGAACTCAGACAAAAACAATAGATACAATATAAAAGGCACAGCTATTTTGATGTACTTACCTGAACAATCCAGACCACTTTTTAAGAAGTGTTTCATTGTACTGGTCTCTTATCTCAAACAAAAGATCAAATAGTCGGTTCACAGGAAAACCATAGCCCTAAAGGATAAAAATGAAAAGCGGATAGTTCAAGAACCAATACACTCAATTCCTATCACAACACTTCAGAAGTCTGAGGTGGGACTTATTATTCAATCTTGTCACCTCTGCAGCACAAATCATAGTACTTTCAGCCCACCTCTACATGTTGATTTATTAAATTTTTACCAAAGTATTTATCCTATGCATTTGGAAATTTGCCCCATTTGTCCTTGTTTGTTAAAAATTGCAAGAATACTTCCCAATGATATTCACTGGCCTTTCAGTTAAAGATTTAATGATAACTGGAATGCTATTCTTTTTTAAGAGGAGAAGTAAAGCATTTTTAAAAGACAAGAGCATACACAAATTACAAAACTAACACTAATTTTGCACAGATACTAATAACTAATGCTTGCTGAATAGCCCAGAACACATATGTTCAGTTCATAATACTGAAAATGAGGACCCCAGGCAAGAAATAAATTTTTTAAATATTACTGTGTGATTTTGGGTTTGATTTGTATATATGATTCATGAAAACACACACATTGTGCTCACCTAAAGTTAAAATCTGACTACAAGAACTTCAGTTAAATTAATAATACAGTATGTACCTGCAAAGTATCAGCAAATACTACAATGAGATTCTTCAGTTCCAGAACAAGGTCAGGATCACTGCAATATGACTGAAAGTGAGAAATTCTTGTTTTGTTAAAAGGATTTAAAATATGGGACATATATTTTCAAATAATAGTATCGCAGGTTAAGCTCTCCAGCCTTCGTGAAAAACAACTTAGACTCGTTTGTCTTTATTTAGTCCAGCTGCATAAAAGTATTTGTTACATTTTTATATAACTATCAATGGTGTAAAAGTTCAGAAAAATTAAACTAATATATGAGATTCAATAAATACTAGCATGGTGTACTGAGACTGAAAATCAGCAAATTACATTTATTTTAGTGGAACACAAGCACAGTTGGCTAAATCAGTATCAGAGAGGTTCCACAGGACATTCTTTTGACCACCAAGCCTGGATCTAACTAATGCTGTACCACCTCAGACAGTTTTTTCCAGCTGTATGGGTAAAACTCAATAAAACATTTTCTAAACAAGTTCAAATTTAAATTGGATGATAAAAAGGTCAAGACATTAAGTTATTTACTAGATGACTGAAACTTGATTTTCAGAGGCATAGAGTCGTACAACTCAGCTTCACTATTTGCAATACCAGATAAAGTTAAAAAACCCCTTATATTGAAATAATTTAAAGCTTTACGAGAATAAAGTATTGATTGAAGACCATATACACCTGTTTCACCTTTCTTGAAGTTTTGGTCTTAGTGTATTTTGTTAAAAGTAAAGGTTTGGTTTATTTATCTAAACATTAGTCTACAGTAGGATGATGTTAGAGAGATTCTGACCAAATTGGGTTTGATGTTGAGTTATGCATACTGAGAAGAAATAGTGACCAAGTACATGACAGGACTTTGAAGAGTTCTTTAGAGATTACATTACCTTCAACCCTTAAATTATCATATTCTCATACAAGTGTATAAATCCATGTGGAGACAATGAACTAGCAAAGTATTTAGCTTTAAAGAATTCTGGATGAATATATCTCAGTTAATCACAATCCTCTCAAAAGAAGTAAAAACATATGAGAACATCTCATGTACCACTGATAATAAAGGTCCTATGATAACCATGGTTGCAATCTCAACTTTTCCCCCATTTTTACTGAGTATATGTGAAACATAAAATATTATTGAATTAAAGATCAATTGTAATAAAAATTAAAATTAACACTGCATAAAGGAAATGCTGCTAGCAAACATTAAAAAGGGAAAGATTAAATCCTTCTATTTTTTCCAATAGTAAAAGTTACATCAACAGTAAACTCTGAAGCAATTTATTATCAGTCAGTCTGAGTGAACAGTGTGTATTCCATTGGTTTTTCACAGAGGAATAAGAAATAGCATGCAGCATCACTGCAGCTAAGGGAGGAATATAACTTTAGAAGACACTTGAATGCACCGAAACACCCGAGTGATACAGAATTTTTCTAATACCTTTACTTCAACATAAACATAACACTGCTATAGCATTGAAGAGAGAGCTCCAAGGGTTTTGCTGGTGGAGTTTATTTTGGAAACACAGCATTTGGAATGATAATTAGGAACTATTTCCTGGTGGTGCTTTCAGCGCTGAACTATTCAATCTGATCTAATGAAGAGGTCAGTCGAGACTAATGAGGAAGGATTGCAATAATAACAGCAGATTAACTCTGCATATTCTAAACTGCTGGACTAAGAGAGGGTTTGGAAGACCCTGTGAGTTGTAAATCAGTGGAGGATTATGCAAATAGCCCATGGCTGTGGATCACAGCCTGATACTGTTGGGAAAAACAAAAGCTTGGCAGGCTCCCTCCAAAATCTGAGCAATTTTTAATCACAAGAAAAAGAAAACATGAGAGAGGTGTAATTTTTCACTTTGTTGCTATCCCAGCTTTAAATACACAGAGCTCTGAAGTAAGAGGATTTAAACTGCGATATTGGTAAGACTTCTCACTTACTGAATGTGTTCTAAGAACAGCAATGATCTTGGAAAGGGCCATGTTCCAGAGTTCATCAGTGTATGTTCTAGTTACCAATCCTTGGGTTACATGTAAAATGTGGTCTTCTACTACAAAGAAACTAAAACAAAATAACACTTAAATTATTATGTTGTTTCTAATATTAGAGTAAATACCACCCTTCACACCCAAGTATAGCCAAAACCTTCCCCAGTGGAGCAGTGACACTTTTGTAGGTTTGCTGTTGTACTTCAACCAGAATGAAGCAAAAATGTGAAAAGTTTGTTTCATGCCATCTGGAGCCCAGGATGCTGGAGGGTCCTTATAGGGCACCATGCTGGTAGGATTTGGATGCTCTTGCCTGCTCACATCCAGCAATAACCACCTGCACAATTTGTGCAGAAACTGAATCTTGCAGAAGAAAGTTTTTGGACAATGTGAGAACACAGGTTGAATTAATAATCAACACAGTAAAACTGAAATAAATTTTCACTTCGGAAACTTACCCTACAATTTGACTGAAGTATCTTCTATAGCCTTCTACTGTTTCATGCTTTTAGTGAAAAAGAAAACAAGTTTAAGAACAAAAATACCACTAAGCATTAGCTTCAACTCATATCAATGCAAAGCCAAAAGTATTGATTACCATGCTTGACTGTGGTTGCAAAACTAATCTTGCTTGTTTCCTCCTTTGTTTTCTGTAGTAATTTTCAAATATTTCTCCATCACCCTAAAAAAAAGACGTAAGTAGTCAAAAAAATAATATTGTCTCCCTATAAAAAAGGCAGTTCTTAATTTAAGGGTAGAATTCTCTTAAACAAAGCACATATTTTGCATTTATTCCACATGTAAACCTCCAGCGGACACCAGCAAAGTTTTGCATGCATGAAATACACAGAAATTACCTTTTTCTGTAGAGAAGTGTACAGTCTGTACTGTAAATAGAAATTTTGCTCACATGCCTACATTTTGGCAAGCAACATTATGCATTTTAAACAGTATGTCCATTTTTAAACTACAGCTTTCAGAGTATATTAATATTCACAGACAAGGCATATTGCCTATTACTGTATAACTGAAACTCACTGTTTCCTAAAACATTTTTCTAGGTTATTCAAGAAAGTAACTGCATTATAAAGTTGTTACAAAAATGCTTCTGTGAATACACGACACATCTGAACATTGCCTGCATTAGCTTTGCCTGAGGAAAGACACACATGAAATTTATTGAATATTTGCTTATTCTCTTCAGATTTGTAATGAGTGTGGATATGGATTTTTTCCTATCACGATCCTCAAAAATACAATACCTTCTGTGCCTAAAGATTATATTATGAGGAATTCAAGTGATATCCTGCTCATCTCATTAAGATGACCATTCTGTAGAAACCATCTGTCCATTTGAAAACTCTGCTACATTGACTCATCTATCTACTAAACCACATGCAATTTGTATGCAAGCAGAATAAAGCAGCTTAGCATTTTTAAGGTTTGTTTTTACTTTATGAGCCTATTATTAGGCCAGTGCTATTTAGAATTCCATTACTTGGTCTTCCAAAACATCTCCAAATCAAATTATTACAGAAATTTTATACTACTAAGACAGCACTACTTACCTAATTCCTTTATAAGATATAAATTTAGTTCATAATGAATATTTGGTTCACAACGAATATTTAGTTCATTATGAATATTTAGTCATATTTAGAAATACTGCTAACCTAAGAAAGCCTAAAAGTAAAAGAGATTTTGCTTAAAAACAAAAAAAAATCCCCTTGAAAGCAAGATGCAAATTTACTAACACTGTCTGTTGCAGCAGAACTTTACACAGTATGCTCCAATTCATACAAACACATACTCATCAGATACCAACCATTCACCTCCTGCCCAAATATTCAGTGCAGTTTTCAGACTGTTGACTTCTACCTCCAGCATCAAATCTCTACCCAGTCCTGACAGTCAAATAACATTTTAAAGAGCAGTTCAATATGCAAACTTTCATGTAACACAGCTGCAAAGATTCCATAAAAAGAAGATAACCCAGCCTGAATGCTTGAAGCCAGGTCCAGCTGCGACTGTAGGATTAGCAATACTTACATCATCTATGTGTCAACTAATGTTCTATAAGTAATCTGACTTCAAAAGTAAATGAGAAGTAGGAAAAATCAGAAAACAACAAATAATTTGATACCATGTTTCCCAAAAAAAGTTTTCATCCTTGTAAGCTCGTGCACTGAATCTCTTTCACAGAAGCTAAAATGGGCTATTGTATCTCTGCCATTGAATCCAGCCTAATCTGCCTGGGCACACCCTGTCAGAATCCCCAGGTTTTGCTTCCTATTTTTCACTACTACTCTGACTTCCACAAGATTCAGACTGAATATTCCTATGTTTTGTAATATCCATCCAAGCATTCGGGTAACATGGAATACTTGTGGGAACTGCAAAAGTGTTAATACCAGTATTAAGGCATGCTTAAAAGCACCTAGGTAGTTAATGCCTTGTGGAGTGTCCTTTACTATGCATACAAAAGAACGGGTGGGCTCATGCCCTGAGTATCCATACTCTGCCCATCTCAGCTGCTTCATCCAGAATTACTTAACACTAGGAGCAATATACTTGCCTGTTTGGGAGCTATTAAGAGTATGAACAATGTGAAAATGAATATGAAACTTCAAAAATTTAAATCTCTTTTTGAGGTCACCTTAATACATACCAAAACTGAGTAGATGTGCAAACACCTATAGACTGGAGAAAAGTCTACGAGATCTTGGGCAGTTAAAACCTGAAGAAGGAAAGGAAAAAGAAGAGTATATAAAACATAATAAGCACGTAATCTGCAAAATGGGATATATTACCAAGAGAACTTGTCTACATAATGAGGACTCAAAAATGGATGGCTTCTATCAGAAAACAATAAAACAATTGCTCCAATCTCTCCTCCCTTTGTATTACAATAATATATTTTATTTGTGTTACAATACCACACTCCTTTCTCTGTGTTTCCAGAGCATCAGAGTTAAAGGTCTAAATACTCACTGTTTTATTCAATTTAGGAATACTGAGTATTTGACAGATGAAAGAGTTCAAACCCAAGTTGAGGTCCTCAATACCAAAGTGCTGGATTTAGCAACGCCAGAATATTCCAGTGGGCCACGTAACAGTGGGCAGGTAATGTGTGATGTAAGATGCAACTGAATTCCAGAATAACTGCAAGTCCTGTCCGACTGAATGTCCTCAAACATAATGCCAAAGCTAGCATCAATACAACTAATATTTTAGCATTAATTTTTCACCCTAAAATGCTGATCTGGACTGGTACCCCTTGAACGTGTTCCGTGTGTTTTTCTAACTAACATTAACCATCTAAAGACAGTGTACTGCGAGCTTTGTTCAACAAACCTACAAAATTCACTTTAAGTAAGTTGAACTGATTTAGTACAGTTACCTCTTCTTCATGTTCATCCTCATCTTCAAATGTTCGCTTCAATGTGATTTCGTTCTTGGATTCCAAAATTCTGTTTCTACCTGAATGCATATTCCGACCATAGTTTACATTATTCTGCTTCTGAAGAGCAGTACTAAAGGTTTTCTGCTGCTGTGCCTGTTTTAAGAGTAGGACCAATTAAGAGTCATGTAATTCAAATTTCATCACTGATGAGTATATGCTATGACATGAAAACCAATTGAATACACATCAGTATAACTGCAAGATGTGCGCACCTTCAGCCTACACCAGTGATTTTGCCTTCCATCAATTCAGGATGATAGTGAATCCTGTATAATTTTTCCCTAATTCCCAGAATACAATTTTAAACCCAGAAAAAACAAAAAAAATCAATCAGTAATCTTCCTGATCATAAACTGCAAACAGAGAATCAATATCTAAATGAAGTACAGGTATCTGAGTTCCCAGCTATTTTTTTGCTGTCGTCAGTTAAGTCTAAGTGAGCAGTCAGCTGGAGAAGTCAAGGGCACTATATTGTCCTTACTACTGAAGGCAGCACAGCACAACCTTGCAATTAAGTTTCATTTATAATAAACAATGCTGCATTTTACAAGAACCATAGATGACAAAATGGCAACCCAGTCTGAATTCTGTCAATGAGAAATCAAATGAAAACCTTATTTGCTCTCTGAATAAATTCTAAAAGTATTAAGTGCTTTAAACCTTGCCCAGTACCAGTGCTCTGAAGTGGCAGATTATTTTGTGATGGAGCAGGCAAGGCCTCCAGCTGTCTCAGCGTCCTCCTGGCTCTTACCTCAGTCTTCTGTATGAGTAGCACTTTAGAGAGAACTAGGCAGTTATCTCAACACTTCTTTTGTCTAATTCATCCTGGCCAACTGGCCAGATAAGCTGCTCTTTGTTTTCGTGCAGTAGCTGCTGAGAAACAGACTGTCCAGGAGTTGACTATTCAAAAGTATTTCACAATTTCTTGAAACCTGAGATATACAGCATCTCTCCTTCCTTTCTCAGGGAGGAAACTACTTCTTGTCTAGGACACTGACAAAAACTATACACGTTAGCATTTCACAGCTCTCCATCTTTACTCAGAGGTCTACAGGATGACTGTAATCCTTGGACAAATCTTCTGGGATATTGAGACTAACGAAACTGAAATTTTCAGTAAACAACAGGACTGAAGTCAACCCGTTAGGCTGGCTTACCTGCTTCATGGCAGTTTCCCCAATTCTGTCAGAATGCTTTCGAATACTCTCTAAGAAATCCTTCAGATCTGACATGGATATTTCTTTTATTTCTTCACGCAGTTTTGGAAGATTTTCTGTCATTATCTGGCAAAAGCGGTATTGGCTAACTCTAGGAAGATACAAATTTTCTAACTGCTCCATTGTTTTCAAAGCAGAATAGTATCTACAAAGAGATTAAAACAAAATTACGTAGTTTCTTATAAAAAGTTAATAAAATAATTTGTTTATCAAATATAGATATCAATATCACACATGCAACCAATATGCATCTAATTAATTTACTCTGTTTTTATAAAAATTAACAATCAAAAGGTCATCCATACAAACTTTGAAAAAAAGCCCTATGAAGCCCCAGAGCGGCTCAGCCAAGCCAAAATTTTAAGTAGGCTCCTATAGTATTAACTGTTCTGATCAATAGCCCCAGTACCACATGGAGCACCCTGCAGAATGGAGACACTAAACTCATAACCATTATCTTCCCTTGTAGACTGAACTGATGAGGGTTTTTTATGAGTTGGGGTTTTTTTCTGAAACACAAACCGCCAATCACCCAACACTGCAGTACATGCACCAAACAATGAAAAAAATCTTGAAAAAACATGCCTGCAGATATCTGCCTTCTTCAGGTATATGTGAACACAGACAACTACGCCCACCTTCCTTCCACCATCCTTAGTCGGAAAAGACACGTATACGCCTATCCTGACCAATGTTTTTTTCCAGCAGTATATCATATTTTGCTGTAAACCACAAACCTATTAACTCTTCTGACAAAATACAGTCTATCCCACCCAGAAAACAACTGCATCGAATCAACGAAGTGCTATAAACAACAAACCTGTGATCTCAACCACATTTTAAAGAGAGGTATAGGAACCAGGTTAAACATGAGTAGGACAGCAGTCAGTTGCAGATGTGACAATGGTTTCCCTTCATGTAGTATTCTTACCAGCTACTCAGCCCTGGAGGCATTTGGGAAAATGAATTTAGTTTGTCCGATTAGAACATAGTAAGGTAAATCAGTGCCTTCTAGCTTGGTCTTAAATGGGAAAAGCAGAAACACTCAGAGCAGATGGAGTTAACTTGCTGCTAGTTCCAACCCTTTCATTCCACAAATATGGAGTAATATCCTTAACCCATTTTCAGCTTTCCTTCCATTATCTCAGTTCCTTTTTCTTCCTCAAAGTCCCACATAATCTGTTATGAAGACTTACCAAACTATTTTGAAGGAAAAAGCTGAATATGAGGAAAATCCCTTCAAATGAGAAAACCTGGAAAATGGTCCCTTACAGTTCTTTAGTTTCTGGACATTACTTTGTAAATATAGTGAGTACACACTTTCCAAAAATGTAATTCAAGTTTCTGGCTTCCTTCAGTACATGAGCAATAACAAATTACTAACACTAGAGTCATGACTTCTTGTTCAATTCTAAAATTTAGATGGTGTTTTGAATCTTCTTAATCAAGACATTTCTAAGTTAACAACTCAGCATAGCTGGAGGATGGGAAAAATCTTCTCTTTTATTCCAGAACAGAGCTGCTTTCAGAAGACTGCAAATAAAGAGGTTTCAAGTGTAAATTAGGAGCTTTTGTTTATTATATACTTGGTTTATATAAAATATACATAAGGTGACGGGAATGTTGCACATAAGAAAAGGTCTGGGGGGTTTATGCGTGTGGGTTTTGTTTTTCTAAATAGAAAATGGCCAAGAGTGCCACATGGTGAGACTTCTGGGGAACAAAACCATAATAGCATCAAAATCGTATAAAAGGTTTTTATTTAAATTATACAGATCAGCTTATCAGAACACTGTTAGTTCATCTGGAAGGTTTTTGACTGCTGGCTCTAAGATCAGAATTAACATAATCCATTTTAAATCCGTTCTAGAGTCCCTTACTAATTATACATATATGGAGCTCAGGACCTTGCCCTTTTAACATCTGTTCTGATAAAGTACTGAAGTCTTATTAATTTGAAGGTCATCTGCAGGTCAAGATTTAAACTAGAAAGTTTTGCATATCATTTTGTAGAATGATGTATTTACGTATTTAGATTTTAAAACTTCCCACAGATTTAACTCGATGCTGAAGATTTCGACAATATTATTAGTTCCCATCATATATTATCAATCACATAAGGCAAAAATTGCCCATGTGACTACAAATGAGTTAATGAAGTATCTTCAAAGTTATTTTTTCATATAAATATAGCATTCTTCTGTCTATTCCTCTGAGCTAATCTTGTGAAAATATGCTCCTCAATGCAAAATTTGTAATTTTTTAAAGCTGAAGACACAAGTTTGAAACACCAAAATGGGTCATATGATACAACTGTGCAGAAGTGATCCATTTTGACACCAGAACAAGAAAACTGCATGATGGATTTTACCAACATATCCAAACTATAAACATGGAACCTTCTAATACTATGAAGTATCAGGACAGAAAAAACCAAAACACAACACAAAAGTAAACAAAAAACCTCACAACAAACAGCCACCACCCCCCCAAGATTAATATCAGTGTTTTGCATCATCTTATTCTTTGCAAAATGCCCCAAGCACAGAACAGTCAGGTCTGTATAGAATATGAAATATCAACACACAAAAAACCCCAAAAGTAAAAGAAAATTACCGTTACTTTAGTGTACATGAAGTATGCATTTATGCTTTAAACAACAAAGAGAGCTTTTAAGATTTTTATCATCAGAGTGTTGTTTGGAGTCAGTAAAGAGAAATACCGTAACTTACTAAAAAAGCCCCATCAAGTTAAACTACACCAGCAAAGAAAGTACACAGACCAGGAGCAAGATGAACTCAAAGACTGAATTTTACTGAGAATAATTTATTTGCACACAAGCTTATTAAGTAAAAAACCATGTAGTTACATCCCAAAATTTCCTGCTGAAAAAGAACTGAGAGACAGAATCCTCATTTTATTATAATTAAGGAAATAAACTTAGTTTACAAAGAAAAAATAGTAGTATTCACCAACTTTAGTGTTTCCCTTAGAGGAAATGCTGTATGTTCTTGCTTACTACATTTCTATTGAGTAAATACATAAAACTTCGCTACCAAACACATTAAAGGGAGTTCCTCGGAATTTTTCAATAATGCTCCACAAAAGTCATATTCAGAGAGATCCTGAAGGTGACATGTTGAAACTGCAATTGAAATCCTTTTACCACAAGTATTTATTTTGTTTTCAAATCTAGTTGCCTTATCAACTTTAAACCTAATTTTTAAACTTCTCCAGCATACCAATTTTGTCAGTTGCCCAAAGGACCACGAACTGAGATAGAGGCACTAATAACTCTGAAACTTGCATAAAGTGAATCAAAAGCTCAGTATTTCCAAAAATCAGATTAAAGAGTCGCTATGTGGAAAAAAACAAGATCTGTGGAACACTTTTTTTGTCAATAATGATGTAGTAGGACATTTTTTTTAAAATTGAAATTATTGAACTAATAAGGCTTGAGAATGGTGATAAAGAAAGTGGCTGACAGTTCAGTATCAAATATAAATTTTGATGGGTTTTTTTGCCAGATCCACGGTACCTCTGGGAAGCATTGATTTGCAGCTGGTAAAATCCAGTGCTTCACTCTGACATGGTTCCAAAACAATGCAGAAAAACAAAATGAAATTACCATGGTTTTATCTGTTCTGATATATTTCCATATACATGTGAGTAAAACCAAATTATACAAATTATGAACTTTTCATAGTTGCATCCTTTATGTCTTAAGGTTTATTTGGATGCTTGAAAGGTTTATGCAGAGAAAGGCCGCGTGGCTGTCTCAGTGAGTTTTAGTAACCAAAATAACTAATCAACTCTGTCTTTCCCACAGTTTGGGAAAAAGCTTATAGCAAGGTCAAAAAACAAATCCAAGTCTTTCAGGGCAAAATGCTCACTCTGAAACACTATACTCATTCTTCAGTCCATCTCACTGAAGATTTGAGAAGATTCAGCAACAACCTTAGCAGACTGACTTACTTAATTATTTTCATAGTATGATGAGTTTGGGTTTTTTGTAGTATTTATTGCTGAAAAAGACTTGCAAAAACACCAGTTCTAACTATTTCCAGTTAGACCACAATCACTTGAAGCAGCTGGGACCTTTCTCCCAAGACACATATCAAAATCCAAACACTAAGGCCATGGTACACAGAGCTGTATGAAATGTGTGATGACCTTATCTCTGACTTAAAATTCAAGCTCGAATTTTCTAAGTGCATAGCCCCCACTAGGCGGTTGGGAGAGCAGCAACGAAACCACACTTCTCCTTTGTGCTTCCGCAGTTAAGACTTTAAGCCCTCTGTAACTTTTTCCAGCCAACTGTGTCTGTTTAGAGCAGATTCTGCAGTTACTTCCTCTCACTACTACAGTTCTTGTCAACTTGTGTTATCCATGGCTCAGGAGACAGATAAATAGGATACAGACCCTTTCACCTCTAGGTCATCAATTCAAACGTTACCCATGTTGGTAAGGACCAAAAGTTGCTATCAACAGATGGCTTTTTGGACTTCTCTGTAAACCTCCATTCCACCTGCACAAACCAGTACATATTCCAGATCCAAAATCCTGCATTATCTTAAAAGAGGTCTACCAGGGAAAAAAGGAAATGAAATTCCAATCTTTTTCCTGTAACAACTATCCCCCAAACATATATAGTATCCATACTTTTGTTTTCCCTTCCTTTAAATATTAGAATTGAGAGTTTTATTCATGGTGCAAGACTGTAAGACAATGGAATAACAAAAATATGTTCTAAAAGGCCACAAGCAGAGAAAGTCAAGATGTCTTTTTATTAAAAAAGAGCAATGAAAGCTTTGCTGCATTAACAAACCTCAGTGAAGGTTTATGAGAAATTACGAGAAATTATCTAAAATAAATATTCCTCATTGCCTTGTTATGTCCAAGACTGTGATTGCTACTCTCTCTGACTCTTCCAGGAAAAAGCTTCACAGCAAAACTTAGGAAGATCAATTTTGAAATCCCTTGTATGTGCACACATCAGCTGTCAGGTCTTTGCACTGACACCATGGATGTCCTTGCTGTTGCTCAATCTTTTAGTAGTGATAAAGGCCAGAATACATGCACTCTGCTGAGCCACAAGGAACTTGCCACTTGAATTACCTGCAAGTTCCATGGGATAGCCACCTGTAGGCTGTATTATAGGGAATTGTAAGTCACAGGCAAAATAGTAACTGTAGCGTAGCTAATGAAAGAGTTATCTGAGCTGAAGCAGTAGCCTGCAGCAGAGTCTAAGCCTTCTGCACTCCATGTGATTTCAAGGCATGCTACATCAAAGCTATGGCATCTCCCCTCTCCTTTAGATCTTTTTATGGTATGACAATAACATGTCCAAACCCCTCAATTCAGGAGTCCTTTGACTTTTAAGACTTCCTGTCTGGCAGCAACTTCCACAGGAAAATTATCAGATATGAGTTTAAGATTTGAAGAGTACTGATGGTTTCTCAGAAAGAGCATCATCCATCAGTGGACTCTACAAAACCACTAGCAAATATGGAGTCAAAATGCTAAAAACCATCAGCAATTTTATCTCACCTAAATGCTCTTTACATGATGACATTAGGAACTACAACATCTCCTGCAATTCGAAAACCAGAATGCTGCTTGCCTTCCCTGACAGAGCAAGGGTATGGCAGAATGCAGGCCTTGAACCCAGCGTTTCCAATCTTTTCAGCACACTAACCATAGCATAGTCCACAGAAGACCTTGCAGAGGGAAGTGGTGTGATTCAGACAGCACACTCTTCAGTCTGATCTCTGACTGGAGTAGCAAGGGGACTGTTTACATCCTTCTGCAGAGCTGCTCCCAGAACCCTGCAATAACATGCTACTGCCACTACTACATGCCAGCTACTCTAAGCAGCAGCCGAACCAGCATCCTGTTCAGAGGTAATACTGTATAGTAGTCAAGCTGATGTGATCTACCACACTGGTTCACATACAGCAAGTTTTAACTGTAGTAAGAAACACCATAGTGCCATAGCTGTAAGGTCATTCTTAAAGCTTTTGTATTTCTGCAAAGACCACCCAGAGAGCAAACATACATAGGTATCACGTAGCACATCTATCACTGTCACATCAGATTTGCTGCAGTGTTCATAGACCTGATGTGTACAGTTCATCTGAAGCATTTTGGACATGTCCGCACACAGGCTTCAGAGCTGATTGCTCATACACAGCGGCTGCTGTTGAGGGTTTTCAGATGTCCAACAGTATGGTATTAGGTACTGTCTACTCAGAAACTGAAATCCAGACAAACAGTCCAGAAGTAAATCTGGATTACATACCAGCCCTGCAGACAACTGCCTATGCACAGCTAGTTCCAAATGGAAACAGTCCTGTCCAGACAGACTTGTCAGCAGGAGCTCCCTGTGGTGGCTCCAGGTGCACAAAGACGCACTGCCAGCAACCAGGAATCCAGAAAGGGCAGGCACAGAGCATCGGTGTGACTGAGCAAACCAGGCAGGGATCACGGCGGCAGTGATGATATGGAAACCATGAAGAAGAAAACAGCAGCAGTGGTACTGCTGGGGTGGGTGTGCGACGTGCAGGCAGCAGCCCCTGTGGGGCAGGATACAGCTAAAGCACGGGGCAGGGGCAGCCAAGCTGCCATGGAGGGAGGGAGGGAGAACTGGGAATACTGGGACTATAGCAGCAGTGAGTGGCCCCCTGAGAAGACGAAAAGTGGAGACACAATAGGAAGGAGCAGCTGGTCACGTACCAGTCATAAACTATTATTCTAGAAATCCATTTTTAATTATACTTTTAATTCTTTTTAACAAGTCAACTTGTCACAGAGGGAAAAACCCCAAACCACAACACATTATATGCACTTCATTCTCATAGTCTCATTTACACAAAAGCATAGAGAAACCAGATAGGTCTAAAGAAACGTATAAGGAATAAAATGTCCTTTCTTCTTGCATTATGAATTTGATTTAAATATATGACGATATATTAATCAGATGATTAATATATGTAAAAAAGAGTATAAATGTACTCTGAAAGATCTTTAGTCCCTAAGGATCCTACTTTTCTTGCTTCTTAAACTGCTTTAAGTAATAAAGAGTAAACTTTATTTCACATTTTTTAATCATAACTTCATATATGTCATACCCATTTAAGTAAACATTATTTTTCATGGCAATCACTAAGGTCCTAGAAGTTCTTTAATATAACATTTTAAAATATTCTTGAAATACAGACCAGTATTAGGAAACAAAGACTACACATATACTAAGCTACAGACTCGGAACACTTACTTGTCTACATAAGTATTTGCTATTCTGTGGACTTACTTAGAAACGTTATATTTTTTCTCATAGAAATAAGTTTACTCACCTTTTTACACTCATCTGTTCTTTTAGTTTGCTGTACATTTCCAGCACTGCATAAAAACAAGCAGATTAACTTGTGAGTCTTATTGTGGCTTTAGTTAATAAAAGAGGAAGATATGTACTGTAAAGGACAAAATTAGAAATAGAAAAGGATGTGCTATATTTACCTTATTTAATTCCTACTATAGCATAAATGTGATAAACCTAGCAAAAAAATATTCTAGAATGCAGCTAAAAAAGAAAAAAAACAACTGAACTCTTTAACAGCTTTTAAATTAAAAAGAATAAAGATTAACGAACAGTCAACACTATACATATCAAGCATACTCATTCACTTACTACATGCCACAACTTTATCTGGATTACCAGTCCATGGTCTGTCTCCATAAAAAGGCAACAGTACCACCTACTGTACTCAGAACACGTCAACAAGACTTCATAAAGAAAAATTCTCAAATCTACTTTACACCAATATGACAAACAGGATAAAACCCTTATGGAGCTTATGTGCAACCCTACAATATTACCTTCCTGAAACAATGTTTAGAGCCCCTACGTTTTATTTCAAAACACTTGTAGTGACACAGAGCTAAAAGTACAATGTTGAAAGAGCATCATTAGTATTTTCCCCAGTATTCAAACACTAAAATCCACCCTCTCAAGCAACAAATTAATTGTTTACCATATTAAAAATATTAGTTCATTCAAAGCTGTATGTGGCTACATTGTTTGCCTCATTTAAATGTCTCACTGTCTTCTGACAGTGTGGCAATTGCTCTGTGACAAGTATTACAAAGGACATGGAACCTACATGTTGACATCTTTTAAAAACCTATTAATTTTTTCATTAAACTGGATGTTACAGGACCACAACTTAGAAAAAATAAAAGTCTTTTCCTTTTGGCTATTGTGACTTACTTTATTTAGTTTGCCATCTTATTTAGCTATAGATCACCCACCTGGAAGACACAACTGTAGTTTTTCCACAACTGTTGTAATATTCCGCTGTTGAACTCTACATCGGATGATTTCCTCTGTTTGGGCTATCACCTTAAAGGGGTTTTTTTAAAAAAAGGAAAGAAAATCACACTTAAATTATGCAAATAAATTTATTTTGCTACAAATATTCATAATGCGTATATAGGAAGCACCATTTTCTCACCTCTTTCCCAGCATCCTGAAGCCTTCGGTTGGTATCAGTAACTTGGACCTTAAAAATAATTTCACCTTTGTTAGACAAATATGCATATATTGCCCTGATGTGACTGCTCACCCTTGTAATCAGATCATGCTTCCTGAGAAACTTAGAACAAAGAAATGCAAATTCAAATTAACTCTACAGCTTGAACTTGAACTTTTGATCGCAAAGGGCTTTTGTTAACTTCAATTACTTATGACAGTTCTTTCTAACAGATTCTGTGGCAAACTTCTCAAATTTACTTGGGATTTTTGAACTTTCCTTGTTTCTGTAGGTCTGTCAAACAATTCAAATCATTGACCCAATTGACCACTGGTCCCTTTTTGATAACCTCAATGAGCTCTATGGGCCATTCATTGTCTGTAAGAAATGGTGATTGCATTTTATGGTAATTAAACATTCATACTTTGCTGAATGCAAACACTGGGTGGTTGATTAACATCAAACGTGGAAATCTCCAAACCACAGCAACATTTTAATGCTGCAGGTGCAGGCAAAGCTCAACCTCAGATTTTCCCACATAGTAAGTGACTCATTAGGTCATCATAATAAGGAAGCACATTCTAGTTTATTAAAAATCTCATTAATTTCTGAACAAAGATGCTCAATGACCTCATTGATGCTGTATTTGGTCTCTTGTTATCTGAATATCCTTTATATAATGGTCTTCTAATCATAACCTCTGATGAACTATGCTCATTCTGTCTGGTGTGCATATTTTGCTCTCAAAAGTGTAAGGAGAGCTAAAAGGGACGGATCTCATAATTCACTATTCTGCATTCTGATCTGTGAGTCAACCTTGGTTCTCCTATCTCCTGAACACTACTAACATCACCTACTCTCCTACTCACTACAAAATAAAGAACAATGTTTTTTCATGCATAATTGTGTTATTTTTAGTTTTCTAATAAGGACTTTAAATTCTTCTAAGGTCTGACATAGAAACGCATGATTAGGAAAAGACCTATTTAAGAAATACTGTGTTTATCATTTGTTGTCCTTTAGCTTCTGAGAAAGTCTTTTAAAAAGGCAAAATAATTTGGTAGCATTTTATGAAAACATACATAAAAAAATCAGAATGAGATCTAATAAAATATTCAGTTTTTTAAACGTAAATTACCGTATCAGGCAACACGGCTTTAATCACAAATCCTATTCAATTCACCTCTAAAAAACTGCCGCAAACATCAGAGTGCATGTGATAAATACAAAATCAATCTTCAGCAGAAGAGTCCAGTTCCTTCGTTTAGATTCAAAGACAATGATATATGAAACTCTGAAAAACTTGTTCCTTACCTTTAGTTTTTCTGCATCAGCCCTAACTTTAAGAAGTTCTGTAATAGCATCCACAAAGCCCTGATGGTGAAAATTGCACATCTTTTCTATCTCCCTGTCATGGTTACGTATGCAGGCATCAAGTTTTTCCATAAACTTCTGATGTGCATTTGGTTGGTCATCATATACAGACCTATTAAATACAAATAAGAAAAATCAAAGTTTATTTTTATCCCCAGCTGAAAAGAGTATGTATGCAACGATCTTTATTGAAACCTATCTCTCTTAAAAAGAAAATAAAAGCGAGCAAACTTGATGTTAGTGGCATCCTTTGGTGGATCCACTCCACCAAAATCAGCATTAAAAAAAAAGATGGCACAAAACCGAGAACCGATGGCGCAAAACTCAGCCCTTATGGCATTAATCCAGGTGCTTAACCAGTTACATCATGGTTGACCTGAGCCTCACTGGTCTGTTATTTATGCCCTAATGCTCAAATATGGGTACAAAAGAATCAGTTTCTCCAACCACCTCAAATAGCATGGATCGCTTTTCCATCAAATTCCACTCTTTGCTAAATATAAAGAAGTGCAAACATACAAATTTGCTTTCCCGGTATTCCTAACAGCAGAGTTATCCAACTAAATCAGGGTCGGATGACTCCAGCCGGAATGACCGGAGCATTGTGCGGCAGCAGCCGGACCCTTGGCAATCCCCAAGGCCCCGTCCCTGCCTGCCCACGCCCAACGGCTCCCAGGGCAAAACCGTGACATGCACACGGCTAAGGCTGCTTCCTCCATGGGACCTAACTGTCAGGAAGGGCTAGAATCAGGTCTTTTGGCTTATTTGACTAATTCTTGACTAGTTCACTTTGAAACCTCCAGGAGGAAACACGACTTGGGAGAAATTACTGGTGTAGTTTGCTAAGCAGCATGAGAAACAGGAATCTGCACGGAAAAATGCTCAAGCATAAGAATGAGCAGAAGAGGCAGAAGGCAATTTAAAGCTTTAGACTTTGGCAGAGGAAGCAGGAGAGGTTTTACATAGAACTGTACCAAAACCAAAGGTATGAAGTCTCCCAACAAAGACAAGGCTCAGACAGTTCAAAAAATTGATTAATAATTTCATGCAGCAACAACAGCAAAGACAGGCAGTTTTAAAGTAGCTTTTCACACAGAATGAGAGCAGAAATATGAGGATGATTTAGTCATACATATCCAGACACGTTTGTACTGCAAACTACAAGTGTTAAAAAATATAAGTGATCAAAAATCTTTAAATTGCTTTTTTAGCCTCTGATTTCCTTTCATAATTACAAAGTTTTCTCCAGATATTTATAAGGAGAAGCTTATTTTTATTTTAAAAATTAAAATTATAAAAATTAAAGATGAGGAAAAGAGAAGGCTGAAATTCCAAGGGTTTCAGTATTGCTTGCACAAGTGCAGTCTTAAGTTCAAGAACCAGGTAACCATGAGTCAAAGCCTCTACAACTCTGGAGGAGACAGAAAGTACTTCTCTCCCAGTCTTCTCGGAGAAGTGTGATTTCCCATAGTCTTCAGGATTCCCTTTTCTAACCAGACGTGGGCTTTGCTGAGATCTGGGCTCATCATCAGCACAACAAACCTATAGCTGAGTGTCTGACAGGAACGTGACCTTTCAATGAAGAAAAGGATGCAGAAGAGATTGAAGACTGCTGTAACAAGATTCTTTATACTTTTTGAGTTTCTTTTGACCTCGTACAATACATTCAGAGAAGCAACTGAACTTAAGAGACATAAGAAAGGCAATATGCTCTCCTACATGCTGAACAAAGAAAGCCAATTCCTTACATCCTGCTTGTTACAGATATTTTCTCAGGGGAAAATCTATTGAATAAAATATTCCAAGAATACCCCCTTTTGCTTAGGACAGAAAAATAAGGCTATGGTACTGAAAGCAGGTTCTTTCCTCCAAAGTGCACCAGGGGAAAAATAAGATTATTGACCCATACAGCGGTTCACTCCTCACCATTTCCACCACCACAGTTTGAAATGACAGCTGTAAGGAGCAAATGTGTGCTCTTGAGGTTCCTGTCAGGCTGCCTGAAAAGGCTCCCTCAAGGCTGCCCAGGATGACTGAGCTTTAAAGGGCTGTGGTGAATGGTTGCAAGTGACCTGCATCTGCCAGGGGGGAATACCCACACCCAGAACCCAGTGCTGGCTGCAGGGAGAAGCAGCAGCCTGGCCTGGGAGGAAAGAAAGGTGCAAGACACAGTGGGCACTGAGTGAGGCCTCATGACGCAACCTAATGTTCTGCACAGGGGCAAGCATGTGGAGCATAGCACTGTCACCTGTAAAGAACTGGGGAAGGGATGAGAAAAAGGTTCAACAACTGATGTTGCAGCACTCCAAAATACACAGTTACATGAATGCTGCTCCATTAAGAAAAGGGTCAGAGAGGCTGGAAGCTACAGGGTGGACATAGAGGGACATCCAACTGTCTTCAGAGTCCTTGGAGAAGAAAAAAGAGATTAGGGGGACCAGATGCATCAAAGTGCCTTCACAGATAACTGGCAAGCATGAGCCTCCTCTAAATGGGCTGGACTCACCACCTATACTGCACTATGTGCTAAAGCAAAAAGAAAACAAAACCAAAACCAAAACCCCAAAAAACCCCCAAACAAACAAAAAATCCCAACAAAACCAAACCAACAAAAACAAACAAACGAACAAAAAACCCCATACACAGAAACAAAAGTTCAATTTATTACTGCTTTCTTTACTTTGGCCTTTTTGTTTAAGGGTGGAAGAAGCCTCCAAGTTTAGGTCCCCTTCCAGTGTTCTCAAAGAGAAGAGAGAAAGAAGCGGCATTATCACAAAGACAGGAGACTTCTATCGCCATGTGCTCAAACTGTAAATTGTGTAATGTAAGTATAAATGCAAACAGCAGTAAAACTTAGTAAAGAAAATATATCTAAAATGAGAATGAGATTGCAAAAAGATGCTGCAAGAGGAACTCCATACTTGAGTTTGTAACACTAAACTTTCTCTGATGGTAGCAATGCACTGTCTTTTTGGACTTAGTTATTGCCTGATGATTTGACAGTATTCAATAGCTGCCTTGATAACTTTTTATCCATTTCACATCCGTGCCAACACTTTCAGACATGCTATTTAAATACTGACAAAAGGAATTCCTTTGCAATCAGAAGATTTCTCTTTAAAATGTTATCAAAAAATTACAGAAAACACAGCCAAAAGTTCTGGAAGTACATACAATGTAGCATAGGTAATACAGTTTTCACTGCTATAAAAATCAGTATTGATTATGTTTTCCTCAATATTAAGGCTGCTTATGCTTCAGCTTAATGATAGTAAAGTATTGTTTTTTAATCTCAGGGGTATTATCACAATATTTAATTGAAAATAATACAGGGAATAAACGTCTGAATAGGGAGGAAGAAAGCAATACTGTGTACCTCCCAATGCCTTAATCACAAGATTACCCCACCTTCTTAAAATAATAGTTACAGTTTTGTGTTGTACATCGTACCCTTTTCTGCAAAGATACTAATAAAATTGTGACCTGTGATTTAAACCAGTATTTTCACAGAGCTCCCTAAGGTGGACTAGTAGTATAAATTCCATGTTAATTACATATGTAGACAGCTCCATCTTGTGGGAACAACAAATCAACGCTCGTCAACACACAAGTGAAAAAACCCCCAAGACAGAACTGCTTGCCTTTACAGAAATAAATCATCAGAGTATTTAGAGGAAATTCACACTTTGTATCACAACTTTCTCCTCTAGGTGAGAAGAAGATGAATTAAACGGATTTACTGACTCCCTCAGGACACTGTCCTCTGAGGACACTTTACACATACTACTTCAGGGGCTTCAGAACAAAGTCTGGCCTAAAGCACCAGCCTTTGTGAAAACGTAAGTGTACACTGGAGAGCCAGGCCATCTCCGGCCACGGACAGAAATTAGGCTTCTTCTCAAATCTGCAAACACAACTGAGACAATACACACCTGATTTACCCGTTATGGAACATCATAGCTTATTTCTGATACTGAAATACTGATATTTTCCATACATACATTTATTTCAAAGATTATCTACACCCATCTAAATAAAGTAATTGCTACCTCTGAATAATTATCTGAAAGTGTACATTTCAACAGATAATGACACTGCAAGAGATGCTGATAACAATTCTCTCACTTTTAAGAACTAAATTACCAGGCAGACAAATCACCAATACTGCATTATCTTGGAGAGATAGGGAATCCTAAAAGCATCCTAGAGATAATTTTTTTAATTACAAGACAAAATTAACTGAATTTACAACACACACACAGAGTTCTGTTAGAAAGCAAGTGAGGAAGTAGTAACCCTTCTAGCTCAATTTCTTCAGGAGATGACAATTACACGCAATTATGTCTACCTCAAAAATCTCTCTCTCACTGTAAACTGCTTCACATCCAAGCAGGAGGAAGTGTCATAAAAAGGGGCAAATGTGTGGCGGATACCAAAAGAAGTTTTACATGTGTAATATACAGCTCTTTCAGGTTTTGTTTACATTTATACACCTCTGACTGAAGAGCCCCAAGGATCTTCTTCAGCTTTATGGGCCCCTGAAGTGGATGCTGATGGTCTGAAATACAGCACAAATGTGAACCGTGTCAAACTGAAAGACATGACCAGTTTCTACTGCAACTGCTTTCAACCTCTGATCTGCACAGCTATAGGAACCTATACACTACTAGTGGTTGGTTCATACCATGAAACTTTGACAGAGTTTTTTCCTTGGTATGAGTCTTCAAACTGGATCAAGACAGGAGAAAATCACTGTTACTGGAGACTGAAGTTTATACTTGATTTTGGCACCCAAAAAACCCAAAACAACACAATGTTATCACCTTAATTTTCAATCTGGAATTAGAGAACATTAACTTGAATGACTGCTGAGACATCATACTGTGAATTAGTGATAGGACAGGTCCTGAGTTCTTTCCTAACCGACAGGGCAAGCAGGGAACCCATGAAGAGCACAAGCAGAGCTGAACATCTTTCCTGGTAATGTGTAGCAGGTTCTTTGTCTATGGTCCCAGAACTCTGGATATAACATGAGACACTTTTTTTCTTACTCATTTCAACAACAGGATGAGTCATATTAACGCCAGTCTAGGTGAAAAGAAGATAGTGCAGAAAGTACTTGAAAAAGGAAAAAAAAAATAAACTAGGAGTAGTCAGAGACTAACCTAAAGGAGAAAGATGTCTCAGCTCACTGGATACATTTTATTACAACAGGGATATTTTTACCTTGATCTTGTTTACCAGGTAGGCTGAAGGGAGAAAGACAAGCATAAACAGATTTGAATTCAGGTCTCAAGAAAAAATGAAGTGGAATTTTCAGATATGCAACCATTTTCCAATTTAAACCAATAAAATAAGTTTACTTTATACTGTAAAAAAACTTCCCTAAAACTTTTACTTTCAAAACTAAACTACAATATGAAAAATGTGTATTTAGTAGGTCTTATTGATGACTTTTTGTGTTTACATGCAAAAATATATTGAAGCACCAGAGGGCACCATCCTATGCACAAAAATACCAACTGTTAAGTAAGCAAAAAGACTAATCTCCAGAGAACTAAAATTCAGCAAAAAATTGTAAAACTTAACATGCCAAGAATTCCACACGATCCTTCAAAAAATAATACTAAAAATCAGTTATCCTGAAATCATCTATCCCATAATGACAAGTCCACACATATACATTATCACTCTAAGCAAGCATCACAAATGTCTTCACAAATGGTTACAGTCTCACTTCAAAAATACATTTCTGCTATCATTTCATACAAATATTTCTGTGCATGCAATCAGGATAGATGTCCTTAAATGCCTGAGTGTAGGTGGGATTGAAAGAGGATGAGCATTTCACTAAGGAGGAGGGAAATAGTTAGAAGCAAAAAAAAAAAATAATCATATAAGCCCAGAAAATAATTTAATACACGGACTGGACTACTGGAAGGGCAGACAATGGACGTACACACAGACTATTAAGTGTAAAAGGAGAGGAGCCCAAAATTATTTTTTGAAAGTCCAGCAAATACCCCAATTTTGCTTTTTCTCCTCCTCATCTCCAGTTTATCTCCACATCTATGGCCTCCAGACTAGAAAATGACAATAACCAGACACCTAAACACAACTTTTACTGTAATCTTCTTGGTTTAGCATGGAAAAATAGATTGCAAGAATAATCAGAATGGGAACTAAAGTAATTTCGTCTCATATCTATAGCAGTAGTTGAAACTTTTCAAAGAAGAAAAGCAGAACTGCTCAGGAACTCACACTTCAGGCAAAAAAAATGAACTTGAAGAGTTTATTTTATTTTTAAAAAATCTCCACACTTTCATAAGAAAATAGTGATTCAGAAGATAATATGAATTCCTGGTTGGTGATAACTGTCATTTAAAAGTCATTACTAGAACAGTCTATTAAATAAAGAAAAAAAAAATATTTAACAAATCCCATTGGAGTTTTTTAAAAAATACTGTTTCTTGAAGGTTTTGGGGATTGTTTTGTGTGTTCTTTTAAATGGGCAATGATTCTATTTTTAATTGCAATCCATATTCAGGAAAGACAAATCTGAGCTTATGGAGCATTACTGTAAATTTTTTGAGAGAACAATTCTCCTAGTAATCATTTATAATAATAGGTTCTAGCAGCAGCAGAGACTTTTAAAACAGAACAGTATTTTAAAATAGCAAAAAAAACATGTCAGAAAATAGAGAAAAAAACAGTAATTTTTTTACAGGACAAAGAAACTCCTTATTGATGACTTGCCACCCTTCACCATTTTTACACCTCCCCCAACCCATCCTGTTCTGTCCCGTTTCTAGGATGAATTGCAGGTTTCCCCAGCCCTGCCTATATTGCCACAAAGTCTTTCATTTCCTGATTACACAAGACATATGAAGCAATTAAAAACTGTATGTACACATTCCTTTCAGGATACTGATAACCACTCAGTAAGTGCCAATCAGTTACAACTCCACGAATGCTGTGACAATGACAGGAATTACACGTATCTCTACAACAGCTGCACATGTTTGACATGGAATGTAAGTCTGACCATGCAACTTCCGACCCGCAACGGAAGCAAGAGAAAAAGATTCATTTGTACAGCTTCAAATTAAGCACTGCCGG
>VXBT01011130.1:1593577-1604283 GCA_013400235.1 Oriolus oriolus
CAAATGAAGCCCTGCCGGGGGGTGGGGGGAATTACTATTTACTTTGATCAATTAAATGAAGGCACAAAAAAACCCCCTTCCAACCATATACTTTTTATTCAGTTTTTCAAAGTAATATTTAAAACAAAACACACACACACAAATAAACCAACTCTCAAATAAAGAAACTGTGCTTATGGAAAATAATGTTTTTACAATTAATATCTTGCTACCAATGCCAACTTTGTCCTGATGCTGGAGATGCCCTCAACTAGCTCCCATACACACATTGCAAGAAGTGGCCCACTAGATGCTCTTCCTATTTCCCCTTTCATTGAAAAAAAATCCTGAAATGAAACAGCAACACAGACATATACTACTTAAAATTATAAAACAAAGTAATATTTACAATTCAAATTTGCATGATGAGTTCAGTGAGATCAGTGCAAGCACAAAACACTGACAGTGCAAATTAAGATTCTGCCCTTAAAACAGACCTGTCACTGTGACTATAACCATGGCATCCCTAACCACGATACTGTATCACACACTCCATTTCAGCTGCAATTTCACAGGAAACACAGCAGAAACTTCCTTTGTCCTACAATATACAAAGATATTTTCTGTTTACACAAGCTGCTAACTTTGTAGGGATTTTTCCACTGAGTAATTTCATATAGATGGCTGCATACACCCTAAAAAGCTTTATAAAATAATGTCCAGGTGTTTCCTGTCATTCAATTGCAGTTATGGTAATAAGCACATTTCTTAAAAGCTAAGCAGCCTTTCAATGCCAGATGCTACCTACGTTCCAGTTCTGCCATTCTTACTCATAATTACATGTCACCACTCTATTTAAAAACTCACATTACATGCCAGAACAACATAGAACTCAGCTATGGCCTACTCAGAGAAAAGATTTTATTAATCTTAGTTTAGCTGTTACGCTTTGCTTGCCTGGTTTTCCTGGATGTGCGATTTCTGTGAATTGTTCTCACTAATAGTATCCTGTTTCTATGAGCAGGAAAGGGCTGAGTACAGTTTGTTAGTTAACATTACTTCCTATAAGCAGGGTCCTTATTCTGTAGTAGCAGCACTAGAGCAGTCATTGTTCATGCTGGATAAGCAATGGATCACGTTGATGGCTGTTAATGGACATCCTCTGCAGCGAAACATGAACTGATAATCAGCACACCCAGATTTGCAATAGACTTCCTCCTTCCTGTTTTTACACTGCTGACCAAGGAGATGCCTCTTCCTGCTAAGCCTTTGTGCGACTTACTGAGGTATGAAGCAAGAAACTGAAAAACAAGTGCTGCACTACCACTTTTTTTCCTAATTTTGTGTTGTAACAGTAGATAAAAAGGCAGCAAAGGAAACGGCAGCTTCGCTCACTTTGGTACTGGCTATTGCCACAGAGAAGTGCCAAGTTTGGCCATCTGTTTCATATACCTACATGGATACAAGTGGATGTAGTTGGAACCTATGTTATTTCATAGAATATAAAGCAGGAAACTGAAGTCCATATAGCAATATTTTTAGCTTCCCTTAATATTTCCATAGGCTGTTTGTTACACAAATTGCTATATTTTAGGAGAAATGGATTCATCTGTAAACCAAATTGTGAGCTTCTAAGTTCTTTTAAAAAATTTGATCAGATTTCTATTACACATGTACCAGAAATAATTAGGCATCTATTACAACCTCTAGCTAATCTGTCAACTTTATCTAGAGCACTTGAGACATAATCTTTGAGATAAAAACAGACCAATTGTTTTGGTAGACAAAATAAATTTCATATTTCAACAATCTCATATGTCTCTTCACAAGACATATGAAATAGAACAGAATATTTAATGTCAGAAATGTTTAAGTTACTTACTTCAGTAGGCTTTGAATATCAATACTAGATGTAAATATATTATTTCAGAAATTTAAGAAGTTTCAGATTAAATAAAATATCCAGTAATTTAAAAGTTTCAAAACCAACTGGATTAAGAATGTATTCTACTCAACACAGATCAAACCAGATAATTCTTCGCTGCATCACATTCCTCTGCAAACATATAACCAAATAGTGTATTTTACAAGGATTTTATATTATTCATTTTTGTTAACTCTATAAGCTCACTTAGCCTAGACATAAAAAATCATTACGTATTTAATTCATGTAAAACAACAGCTTGTGCTATATATTCTTTGCATATCTCCCAGGATCACTGAAGAAAATAAAACATGACTTCTAAAAAAAAGTGTGTTTTCAATTCAGAAGCTGAACTGAAACTCACAGTGTTTCTCTCAGTTACGAAGCAATTAACAGTGTTGAAGCAACTGACTTACTCCAGTTCTCTACCTGCTCCATAAACAACCTAAGAAAATCTGTTCATTCCTCAGGGAAAGGTAACACCCCAGCATAGCACAGGAACTCCACATTTCAAGAGAAGGTAGCACACACTGGCTAACTGCTTACAGCTTCCTAAGTTTATGAAACAAACCAGAAAAAATATACAGTATAAAACAATATCTACTATGTCACTTTTCTGTTGAAATTAACTCCAAACAAAACTTGTAAGAAAACATTGTTTCCATGAACAAAACGGGGTAAAAATCCTTCACAGTCACTCTATGCCTAAGGAAGTGTGCAAACTGTGAAAGTCCCAAAACTTGAAAGTTTAAACACTTCCTTTTGAAGCTGAAACGTCTCAAAAGTATCCCCCAGGTACATATACGACATTATATGCATTATTAATTTTGTATTACTCTGATTCACAGGAGAATTGCAAATTACACTCACTGCAATTTTGTAAGCAAATTACTTTCCCTAAGAAACAGTGAAAATCCCACTCACAGTATTAGAACGGAACACTTTTCTCATGCTATATATATATTTAAAAAAAAACCCCAGCATCTTTCACGTCCTCTCTGTCCAATCCCACGTCTTTCCATCAAGGCTGATGCACTCTAAAATCTGTTTCCTTCCTTCTTAATACCTCCGTCAGTGATTAAGTTCCCTACTAGTTTGCTATTACTGGCAAAGGTTGAGGTACGGGAAAGGCTTCAGCCAGGCTCCAGCAGAGATCATTAACTCCTTCCTGCACAGGACCTAGTCTGTCAGGAGTACAGACAGTTCCATAGCAGACGCGTACAAGATGAGGAAGAGATGCATCGTTGAAAATACTTCATCAAGCTGAACATCAAATTGAACATTCTGTCGTTGTTACACCAAGGTCTGTGGTGACAGGGATTAGGTTTGGTCATTTCAACCGTCACCAGAAAACACCCAGAAAGACTAGCCACAGCTAGATTTTTTAACTAGCCACAGCATGCCCTTCAGCAAGATAAAATCTCATGTGATGACTTGATGCTGATGCAAAGCCAGCTCTGTATTTTTGAATGAGTTAGTACTTAATAGTTTACTACAACCCATAAAAATAGCTTCCTATTTGCAAATCCTTTTCTGGCATTATCTTAAAAGCATTATTGAAGACATATTAATCCTCATCAATGTGAATGAGCTCATTTTAGTAGTAGAATACATAAAATGCAACATGACAAAACTTGCAAACACATCAGCACTTACCGGTCAAAACCAGACATATTTAACTCAATTATGCCAAGGCTCCTCAGGTAGATATATGTATTGAGGAAATTGCAAAGTCTCAGAGCAATAGCTGAGCCACACAGAGAGCAAGCTGGAGCACAGGCTACGCTGCTGGCTTTCCACAAAAATCTGCAAGGAAGTAAGCACCTGTATGACTGGCATTTGTGAAGGATGTAAAATTATGCACTTCCTATGCACATGGCAGGTCCAAAATCTGGGTCACCAGACACTGAATAAAATCAGCTTGAGGAGTAAGTCAATGAAGAGATGACAGGAATAAGAACTGGCTTTTCTGAATTGAACTGATGTAAGAGTGCACAAGGATAAGCTGTTCATATGAAGAGAAGGCTAAATTTAAATGAGACACAGTGTCACAAACTGCATGAAACAGAATTAAAATATTAAGTATACTATTCTGACGGTGATGATGAAGCAGATGATTTCCCTATTTTAAAAACCTTAATGTATTTTGAAACTTGTTTCCTAAGCACTGGGACAACTTCAAGCTCTTTGGTAATGCTTGGGAAATTGGAGAGAACTATTTCAGAACAAATCACACAGGTTACTAGCCAGGTTAAAGCTTCACTTGGCAGTCACCCATTTGGAAATCACTGCAAGAACTGAGTCAGAAGCTGATGCGTGAACACTTAAAAGATCAAGATAACCTGATTTGCAGACACACATTTCATGACAAACTTAATCAGCATTGAACCTAAAGATTTTTTCACAACAAAAAAATGCAGTGCACGTATGATTACCTACAAGCAGTTTCAGGCTTTATAAAGACTTGAGAATATGTTGAAACTTGCAGCAATGCAAGTGAATCCTTCTAAAATACTTTTGCTACCAATGGCAAATCGGACTGAGCAGGCTACAGAAAAATCAGAACTGCAGTTCTGCTGCTGAATGCCAGATTAACCAGTCTACAGCACACACTCCTCTTATGCCCTTTTGACTCCATATAATGGACTAGCAACAAAAAAAAATTGCTCCTTCATAGCAATATACATCACATAGACAGTTGCTTTATCTGACTGTTGTCTTTCAACTTAAATACTTGGAATACCATCAAATCCTGCACCAAGTAACAAAATCTGCAACTGATACTACACACAAGCCTCTGTTTTTTTAGGATACACTGGTTCACAGTGAGCAGGCCGTTCTCCTTACTCCCTAACAACCCAGATACAAAACAGAAGTTAGATATTATAATACAGATAAGTTGATACATAAATATATGTGCTGGTTTGGGCTCAGGTGGAGTTAATTTTCTTCACAGTGGCTGGCATGGGGCTGTGTTTTGGATTTGTGCTGCACACAGGGCTGATAATACAGAGATGTTGCTGTCATTGCTGAGCAGGGCTGACACAGAGCCAAGGCCTTTTCGTGCTGCCACGCGGGCGAGGAGGCTGGGGGTGCACGGGAGGCTGGGGGGAGACACAGCCGGGACAGGTGACCCCAGCTGACCAAAGGGATATTCCAGACCAGATGGCATCATGCTCAGTACAGAAAGTGGGGGAACAAGAAGAAAGTGAGGAGACATTTGGATTGATGACATTTGTCTTCCAAAGTAACCACTACTTGTGATGGGGTGCTGCTGTCCTGGACATGGCTGGACACCTGTCTGCCCATGGGATGCAGTGAATTCATTCCTTGCTTTGCTTGTGTGTGTAGCCTTTGCTTCCCCTGTTAAACTCTCTTTATCTCAACATACAAGTTTTCCAGCCTTTACCCTTCTGATTCTCTCCCCTATGCTGCAGGTGGGGGAGTGAATGAGCAGCTGGGTGGGCTTGGCTGCTGGCTGAGGTTAAACCAAAAAATATACATGAAAGTACAGTCTGTGACCTGATCCAAAAGAGCTATCACACAAGGAATTTTCAGTTCTTTGGGGCTACTTTGTAACTTTGTTTGAAAGGGAACCAGGAATGAAACACGTTAACTTGAAAATTGAGAAGAGCTTGAAGACAGTCCATTAATAGAGACTGCTGATTTTCAAACCAATAACTTTCAATTCTGTAAAAGAAAAAAAATACTATTTGAAATCAATATATGTGATCAAACCATTAAAATTCTGATTTAAAGCACTGGCTGATGATCTCAGAGTACTCTTATGTTTGGTCTATATTTAAAACAAGATTAAGCTATAGACAAAAATGCAAATTGCTGGCTCATACTCCAAAACCAAAATAATGAAGACACATAAAAATTACTTTAGATAATCCTAGCAGACAAGTAAGACCACAGGGCAAAAATGAGGGCAACCACATTTTGTTATTGGATAACCACACCATAAATCCCAACAGACCATAGGCAAGTACTCAGAAAAAGTGTTTCCCCACCTGCAATTGCGTTAATGCTGTACCATCTTCCAACATCTTGAGATTTCATTCATTCTGCCTATGTTACTGCTTACTAACTGTTGTGCTGAAAATACAGAATTGCATAGCTAAATCATGCCTGCTAGTAACTGTAATGTAGACTTTCAGTAAAACTGAAAACATTTAGGCACTTTTCTCATTTTGCTTTGGACAGGTCCCCTCAATGAATACAAAAATATCTCCAAAATACAAATTACAGACCCCAGTCTGAGCAAAGCACCTGCAGGTGCAAAGTGTACCACAACACAGTAAAAGCAGCAGAATCAGACTCTCACTCCATTTTTTTAACTCTGAATTTTCTTAGAGACATTGATCAGTAAAGGACAAAATAGTCTTGCTTATTTTTCTGATGAACGCCTTACTAAAGTGTAGCTTTTACCTTTGGCTTTTCTGCAACACAAGGACAGAAGTTCAGGGTGAGCAGCTATCAATGGGTTCTAACACTTCAGCCAAAATCATTTATGACTTCCAACCTCCAAACTCTGTTTAACTTAATTGAGAAAAACGCAGCACTACCCAGAAATGATTTTGCTTTGCAGTCTAAGCTCAGTGCTGCTTTTACCAGTGCAATGCAGTCCTAGATCAGTGGAAGGTGACTGCAGCATACTGCAGCATCAGAGAGAAATGCATCAACTGAACGGCGCAGAGACAACAGGCCAGTGAAATGTCTTCACAGGAGGCTCTCTAAGAACTCTGCAAAGAAGTTTCATGGCCAGCACAACTTCAGGCAACCTAGAAGATGCTCTAATATCTATGAGGCAACAGTTTGGTGATGACAGATTCCAGGAAGAGAGAATTTGATTTAAAGCATTTTTACACTGAGCACTTTCCAAGCTGTGATTGTGGGTTAAAGCTACAGAGTACATTCCACTCACAGACACATCAGTAGACATAGCACCTCCTTATCAACTTCACCTTAGCTACAAAATTTCCATTATCAAATCCCCCACAGTTTTTATATTTAATTTTACTTCTGTATTCTTGTTCAGTCAGCGGATTGTGGGCATGGAGGTACTCCAATGATAGGCTGTGCATGGGAATTGCAGAACACTGCAGACTTAGTGATGCAAAGCTCACAAGATCAAGTGTTTACAGAAAGTCTACCATATGCTTATGAAATATATTGCCAAGCTAGAGTTTAAGAGTTAATTCATTTATTTTTAAAAAAAGCTGTTATATACTACATGTTACTACAGACTCAAAGAGACTCTTATCTATAGTATAGCAGGGCACTGGCAGAACAACTTCTACTCTGTTGAGTTCCACTTTGACCTATTTCAACCAACCATAAACTAACCATCAGATAAGGTCAATTATTTTCTTCTGAAGAGAATTTATCTTACTAGCTACCACAGCATGTCCAACTGACTACTCAAGAATTGTTAAGACACAGAGTTCAGTGAGGGCCTTGAGTTTTTGTTATTAACTTTCTGGTTTTTTTGTTGTTGTTGTTGAGAGGATTATGGGAATTGCCTTTCTTTCTTTTTGTCTTCTTCCATTTCCTTTCTAAAGATTAGAAATGTAATAGCTCTCCCTGAGAGAAGCTCAAAAGTATGTATGCAACATGAATTACATTATATTAACATGTTATATAAAAAGGTGAGAGTGATGAGCCTTTAACAAGTTTTGTCATTAATCTCATTTTGTCAGCCATTAAAGCAAAAAAGATGTTGATAAAAGTTTCACAGAGTCTGATGAAAGAAAAATTAATCCTGGCTTGCTATATACACAGTCTGCCTATTTAATGAAAGGCATGTTGGCTTAAGTCTCATAATGATTCAGCATGTGTTACTGAATTTAGATATGCAAGTAAAATAGCAGCAAATTTAAATCAATAAATTCATCCAGTTAAAATCTAAAAAGAAAATACATTTAATCCAATGCAATCTCTTCATTTCCTGAGATGCAGAGCAATCTTTAGGAGTTAACTCTCCTAAACAGTAAATAATCCCAACTGCACCAGCTGTACATTGATTCCTCTTATAAAGGACCTGCATTTCACATTCCTCTTTATGGGTAGATCTCAGCACTACAAAAACACCTGCAGGATCAGTCTGTATGTTGTTCCTTACCTGTAAATTATACGTAAAACCATCGATAAATGCTATTATTTTTTATATAATAAGAACAAGTGCTGCCACTCCTGTAGCAGGGTAGGAAACAGCACCCTGGCAGGGACAGCTATACCCAACCAGCAAGCAAAACACTGAAGAAAAACATGAGCAAAAATGTGTTTCCATGGAATCTACATACGGCCCACAAGAAAAAAAGTACACTTCCTTCGTGAAGCATGGATGCACTAGGAAGACATTAATATCTTGATATTAACAATTAAGGATAAGTCAGATCTTGCATATCCTACGATCTTCAGCATTTACTATTACCTCATGCTACTTACCCGAACCACTCACCTCAAGTCCCTTCTTTTGTTCTGCTATTTAAGTAGGTATGTTGGTACTTTATTTCATGTAGCAGTGCTATAAATATTCTCCCAGCATTACAAACCAGAGATTAAAAAAATATTCCATTTCACATAATGAAATTAACATCATTTCAGTCATTACATGCGACAACTGGCTTCAAGAGCCTCTGTGACTGGAAATCAATGGATCACTTCATGTTGTAGCCTTATGCAACTGCACATAGAATTACCCAACTCATTTCTTTGATTTGTATTGTTTAGCAAGTAAAACCTAGACCTCATGCAGAAAATAATGCTCCATTTTATGTTCATGCTTCTGTTCATTGAAATAGATCTTATAATCAGATGTGGGATTTTAGGCTTTTCAGTTTCACACAGCAATTCACAAATTGTAACAGACAGAGCTGAGTAGACAGCTCAAGTTTTGATTTTAAACACTGCTGTTCTTAGGGAGTAGAAGCATATTTCTGTGGTGTTTGCTGGACTTCTTTCAAAACACTCTTTAACCTCTTTTTTTTTATTTGTAATTGAACACTAGAGGTTAAATCAGACCAACATGCACTTTTTTCCTAAAAATCCTGAAAGTTAGCAATGCAAAATTCCCTTACTGGAAAGTCAGTGATAGGACAGGAACATGCAAAAAACCAAGAAATTAAGTTTTATTATTTATAAAAATATCAGCAAATTTTAAATGCTTAATATGGGTAAGAGATTCATACAGCCCCTTCCCCATCTGCACCTGTGGTTCCCAAACATGATGCCTTCTGCTGTATAGCCTAATTTTCTGTTTGTCCTTTCCACAGAATATGGATATAAGCTCTATAATGGAGATAGTAGCGAAACTGCAATAATATTTAATATTTTGGTGTGGTTTTTTGCAAGTACCAGCTTCAGCCTGCCTGGGCTTGTTAAGTGAAACATGGTTAAACTGCCCCCAGGGACAACTCAAGTCTGAAAGCATCCCAGCTACTTCCTCTCAGCCTAAGCCCACAGACTCTCACAGGTGAGGTTCCTAGTGATGCTAAGCTTCAGCATCTCCACACTGTATTCCAAACAGCAGCTGTGTTTAAGAACATGAGGGGAGATCAGAGTGCAGTTTGCTCCAAGCTGACCTCCAAGACCAGACTGACCCAGCAAGCAGTCCCTGTGTGATGTCTGGACAACCCCACCACACTCCCCATGGGGGTTCTCAGAGGACTGATGAGCCCCAGCCTCACACAAATGCCCAGACTGCCACCTCCTACACAGCTTTGGAGGACCCACTGTAGACACACATAAACAACCCCACAATCAATTGCTATGATGCGCAAAATGGCCCATTTGGCATGCAACAGAAACTTCTCTTTCACCAGCTCTCAGCACTGCATTCCTCACCCATGTACCCCACGTTCACCCTTTCCCAGCCCTGTCCACACTCTCCAGCAGGCACCATTCCCGCTCCAGGAAAAGCCAGCAGCACCATGCTCACCGCTTTGCAGCATGCTGCCACACAAACTGCCTTTCCCAGTTTTCTGCACACAAGCTCACTGTATCTTCTCAAAGAGATAACATTCAAATTCACAGCTCTCTCTCCCCTGTTTGACTAGTGCCTATGCTTTTTTACTCCTTTCAGACATCTTTAATCAGGGAAGCATCAGCAAAGCTCCATGATGAAGATCCCCCTTTCCCCCTGTTTCCTCTATAACCCAATTCACTCTCCACAAGTCCTGCTCTTATCTCCCCAGCTCTAAGTGAAAGGCACTTCGACGTTCGCCTCTAACAGGAAAGGTTATGCAAAACCCTTTCTTCAATATGTAGGCTAGGCCATTTGGCACTATGTGGAACTGGAGGAAAAAGACAGAAAACCAAACCACTGAAGTAATGGCATATCAGAAATGCTCTAAACACTGTCACATTTCCAAGGAAACTGACCAGGGTAGTAGGTTTCAGACCTCATCATTAGAGGATGCATAGTGGAGCACTGCAACACCCACCCATGATATGGTTTTGGCCCCGTTCTCAGCACAGAACCGGGGGTACCGGCACACCCAGGGAGCTGACTCGCGTCCAACTGCGGGGCAGCAAATGCCGGCACTGGGTTACGGCGGGCGCCCCAAGCCAGGCCACCCGCGCCGGGCCCAGGNCCCCGTCCCGAGCCCGCGCCCCACCCCCGCCGGAGCCGGGCCGTGCCCGGCTGCTCCCCCGGCAGACAATGCCAGGGAGCCGCCAGCCCGAAGCCGGGGCACGGCCGCCGTCTCCGCTCGGCCCCCATTCCCTGTCAGCGCCCCGGCACGGCGTGACAGCCCCGCTCCCTGCCCGCGCCGCACCGGCCCCTTTCCTCCGCCCC
>VXBT01011130.1:1604544-1659567 GCA_013400235.1 Oriolus oriolus
CGGGCGGGGAGGGTTTCACGGTGCGAACGGGGCACGGGCCGGCGGGGAGGAGGGAGAGATGGGGACAGGGACAGGTGAGGGGGTGGAGGTCGCACCGGGCCGCGCCCCCGGGGTTCGCAACAGCTCGGCGGTACCCCGCGGCCCTTGTCAGGGGAAGGGCTGCGCCGGGGACGCCAGGGGCGCCGGCAAAGCCCCTCAGTCCCCATGTCATCTCCGGGCGCTGGTGTCCGATAGAGACCGCGGGCAGCTGAGTCTGCCCGGCGTCAGCCGCTGCGACCCGCTCAGCGCACTGTGACAAACGAGGGACGCGCAAAATGCGGCCCCTCTCCCGCACGGACCGGCTGCCCGCCCCGGTGCGCCGCGCTGCACAGACGCCTTGAAGGCTTATAGGGTTCAACACGGCCTTTTCCAGTGAGCTAGTTCTGGTTTGTTTCATGGCGTGGTCTTGTTTTATTATTAGTATAATTTATTTGGTTTCTTTTGATTTGACCACTCCCGCGGCCTGTGCCCGTCCAGGCAGGAAGGCACCGACCCCTGAGGCGGAGGCTCTGCGGGAGTTTCTGCATGCAGGTTATGTCACTGACTTTATTCCTTCCATTCTTTAGGTGGCAGAAACCTGGGGGTCGGAATAAAAATAGAACAAAACCAAGCCGAAACAAACCAGTGCACCTTTGCGTGCAGTGCCTTGCTGTGTTTCACTAGAAACTGACATACTGTTTCCTAGTGCTTTGTACAGCAAAGCTTCATGTGTCAATGAAGGAAGAATAATCTATTTTCTATTTAAATTTTACACTTTGTGGCCTGTGGCCAGGGATTAGCTAATGCTTGGGTTTTGCATGCTCAGGAGACAGGATGCACCTGCTTTCTGGGCAAAGTTATCTGCACACAAGTGGGAAGCTCGTGTAAAGAAATAGGCCAGATACGTAAAACTTCAGGGTGATGTGTAGCTACTTTTTCCCATAAGGAGCTGACAGCATTTGACAAGTATGAATGCATCAAGGTTCTACAATTGCATTTGACACCCTTCCAGTTACTGTTATCAAGCTCATCATCTCTCCTGCTCTGGTGCAACTACACCTGTACATGAGTTAATAAATGTCACCAAAGATGGTGCGCATCTTGTCCATGCTTGTGCCTTTATTATATTCAGGATTGATTCAGATGAATTTGTTAATGACACCTACTACATCAACAAGGACTATTCGAAATGTAGACGAGTGCTTACAAAGTGCATGATGCAAAAAAAAATAAATAGGAAAAATCCTACCACTTGTAGTATTTCCTGCAAGAAATCACTCAAATGCAGTAACGATCTTCCCACATTCCTTTTTTTTTGCCCATCACCAAAATACTGAAGTCACAGATTGACACATTTTTGAGGGTAAATTTAATTTTCTTTTTTTAGCCTGATAGTTACTGCAACCTGACGCCTACAGTGCCAGGCAGGCTATTTTTAAAACTCTTCTACAAATACTGACAATATACCTAGACAAATTACATTGTAATCTTTTATGTATTACTTTTTTTAAGGATGAATATGCAGAGGAATTTTTTCAGTTGCACTTTTACCATTAGACAGTTTCCATAAACTGCAAATGAAAAAAAAAAAAGTTCAGATATTTTGAAATATCAACAGTAAAACCTTAAGTAGTTGTGTCTTTGGTGATTAAAATAGAAGTTGCATTTATGAAAAATTTAAGAATAATAAGCAGTTAATTCTTTAAAAATGGAGCTGTAAACATCAAACTAAAAGCACTGCTACACAAACGAGAAAATTTCCCTTTGTTTTCATTTTTAAGAGTACTTTCTTTTTTCATAAATCTGCAGCCAGCCATCAGTAACAGATCGCTTTGTCCTGGTGAAAAGAAAGAGCAGAGTAGGTGACCTTGGTTTGTATTTTTTCACTTAGGGCTGATCACATTGAAATTAAACTCAGCTTTCCTGTAGGCTTCAGGGTCAGGAAAACAAAGTTTCTAATAGATTGTGCTGACTGAAAGAACAGCTATAGAATGGAACACATCCATCATGAAGAGTATAATATTATCAAAAAGAAGCATACCTTAGGGTGGTTCCAAGAGGCAGCTCAAAGGACTGGATCTCAGCAAGGGCATTTTCATATATCTGATCTTTATTTTCTTCTGGATACAATTCTGACAGATTTGACTTGCTTTTCCTTGCCATAGAGTAGCATAAAACTAATCTAACTTTAGGAGAGGACTTTTATTCTGATTATTATAGTTGACTAAGTGACTCTGTAGTCAGCAAAACCAGGCATAAAAAAAAAGATCCTGTGCTAACCTCGTGACTCCTGAGGACTTTGTGTCCAAGAATGGTGCACAGCTGCTGTTTTCCTGTCTGCTGGTAACATTTGCCTCATATGCAGTACCCAGGCCTGCACAGTCTTTTTTGTGTGTGTGTGTCCAATATATTTATCTTAACAACAAATTTACTGCCAAAATAATATTTTTACATCCTTGAAATAGGTCATCATTAATAAATATTAAACCCAAAATTTAGTAATTTTGAAAACAACTTTAAGGGAATTTCAGACACTAGACATCAATGCTTAATTTCTCTGTTAAGTTTTATGAGATTAAAACTATTCTTTAAAAAAATTCCATTTTCATTTTGCTATATAAAAAGCTTGCACACAAGGACTTAGGTGGATTTATGAAAGGTTTATGGATCTTGTAAAGCAGATTACAAAAACAGAGACACATTTATCTTCTCATCATTTTCAGCATTTATAGTTGCTACTTATAATAAATTTGAAAAAAATGCTCTGTGATAACTGTGGGCTTTATGTGTGAGCAATAATAAAGCTGTTACTAATTTATTACCTGCATGGAAAAAAATGGATAAACAAACGTTGAGAGCAGCGCTGCTGTCACATCATTGTCATGAAGATGGCAAGGAACACTTTACACAACTGACATGAATTACTTTAATTTCAGGCAGTTATTTCAAACATGAGATTGGAGTTTAGATCTTTCCATTTAAACAACTTTTTAGAAGCCTAATTCAGTATTATTTGGATAATCAAACTTAATATATTTTGGTTTTTTTAAATATTTCAAGAGTTTTGATCAAAATTTGGCTCCTAATCTCAGTACTGCTCCCGACAAAATTGATGAGTCCAGACACTCATGGTGCTGTCAATGCAGGGAAACAGAGATTACTCATTTCTGAGCAGGGTGATACATAGTTTATTCACTTCTCTGTGCCCAGTGCGAACACTGAGGAGATGAGTTCACGACAGCAGCAGTGGGAAAGAACACTAAAGGCTGCAGTGAGTTAAGGCTACATACAAATATGCAATGTGTTTCCTTGAACAAGCTGCTTTAATCACCAGTTTATTTTTGAACCAAAATTAAGCAATTGCTCTGTTAGCATTACTATGCAATACATTTCCTGCTTTCATGTTCTTCATGGAGTTGTGAGTAATTTTTACACTTTTCACCAGAAATGGGAGCCTGTGATTGACCCATCCTGCCACTGGATGTCACACAAACGCAGATGAATGGATGGATGTTGTAACTACTCATTCCAGTCTTAACAGTCACTTAATTCAGTATTAATTTAACAATTTCGAGGTGACACTGTGAAAGTAAACTGCAAATATTATAATAAGTTTAAGCTTATTCTTGTGATAGAATAAAGTGCATCTACTGCCATTGTGGCAGAGCAGAGGCCGGGCAGGTAAATCAAAGATGCCTCAGACATCTACACCCAGCCATCACATACTGTGGCTGGCAATAAAAATAGAATGCAGTGATGGGAGCATGACAATTTATAGCAAATGCTTTTATGAATATATTTATACGATTTTAAGTGAGTTTGATTCTTACAGAGGCTTTGGATAAACTTTCTTCTTCCTCTTTTCCCAAAAAAATTTAAACAGTAGCTTGCTTTAGGAAATCAACCAACCAAAATAAACAGGACTCTGAATCTGTTGTGTAAATGTTCTTGTTGGTGTCACAGCTGCCTGGAAATAAATATGTTTAATAACAAAGCAAAACCATGTAAAAAGAAGCCAACAAATACAAAGGTGAATGACCAAGAAATAGGCAGATGTTACAGTCTCTTTGGTTGTGGCAGTGTGGAAGTACCTTGGTTCTCTGTACAGGATCAGACCAAATTGCACCAGGCCCGGCTGCTCAGCTCTCCAGACTGTTTTACACCCGCACTGAACCAGTGTAAGACATGACATCCAGAGGAGGATCCAAGGTACAGTGATGGATCTGTATCTGTACATTAACACCTGCCAAAAGCACTTTCTGTGCAGATGACCCTGCTCCTACCCTGTGCTGTCTGTCCAACTGTGCTCCCCTTCCCCACTTCTGTCTTCTGCTCCTCCCCACCATAATTCCAGTGCTGATTACATGTGCCCAACATCTACATCTTTCAGTCATACAGGAACTTTTCCTTTTTCCAGCTGGGCCCAGGGCCGCTCTCGAAAGGCTTTAGGGAACTGCCTTGTTCAAGGAAATAAAGGTTTTTTTGTAAAAAGACAAAGGGACAAATTCAGTATAGGCACATGACATAAGCTTCTGGCAGAACAGTGTATCTTTGCTTCACAACTATACGTAACATACTTGGAGGCTGCAACTAAATAGATTGTCAGCAAAGACAATGCTACGTTTTTGGGGTTTTCTTGGTTTTTGTTTTTTTTTAATTTTATGGTACTCCCCATGCAGAAAAGGAGAGTAGAAGTTATCATTTCTGAGGTATCATACTTGTACTAGTTCAGATTTAACCAGGTCAAGAAGCCTGAGAAGGTATTCATCTTCTAGAAGTCCCTGGCAGAAAATGAGAAGACATTTTTCTGTGCTGGTTAAACTCACGTTATTTCTGTGAAGAAAGTATTTCATTATTTGGACCAGCAGGAACCTCAGGCCCTGTAAGTTATAAAGACAGCTGCTGCCATCTTTCCAATCATCCTGAGCTTTTCCTTTAAAAAATGATCCAAAGCACCTATTTCTTGCTGAAGGTGTAAAAACGGTTCACAGCTCAGAAGAGGGCAAGAGGGGAAATTGAGGCAAATTATCAACAAGATTGTGAAACAGGATGCAGAGGCTTATCTAGAGCAAAACCACTTTCACCACGTCCTTTCTCCCTTTCCTCCCCTAATTCCTATTCTTCCCCAGCCCTAATGGGATACACCAGAGGGCCAAGAACTGCTGGTTTAAATCTTGCCTGCCTGTGTTGATACTTTAAAAATACATTTTACCCACATGACCCTTACAAAAACTGTAATGTGCTGTAGAATAGAGTCCCTACTGGGTATGCAATTCCAGTGTAGATTACTTCCTTTTTTAAAAATTGCCAATGCATGATTAGCAGCTTTGAGTCTGTTTAATTTTCTTTCCCAGTTGGATTGGAATCCATTTTGAATGATTCATGGAAAAGAGAGAAGGGGGAAAATGTCCACCCTCAAATGGAATTACTATAGATAATTTTCACATGCAGTGCCATCCATAACAAATTACTTCATTGGTCATTGCCCGGATATCTCCTCTTTACACCCCTCCACAAGGACAGCAATGCCATTAGTCATTTCCCTGGCATCTCCTGCTCTGCTACCGCCTTCTTTCCTGGGCTCATCCCCAAACTGGACCCTTGCAAACTAGCTCCTTCTCCCTAGAAACTGAACTGGCTGCTCCTATTCCCCCTGTGCCTGTTTTTCTGATGGCCAAACCCATTTCTGCCTCTCAGATGAAGCATGGTGGCAACAACCCAATCAAATGATTCTTGGGAAAACAGGCAGATAAGGAGATGATGGAATTACCACTGCCATTTTTTGCCTTTTACCTTTTTGCCTAATATACAGCCAGTACATCAGGTATCAGGGAAATTACCTTTTTTTATTTCAGAGCATTTAAGTGAATTATGCTTTCTGAATAGTAGTCAAAATCATAAATACATTGAGTTTTTTGTTTTAATTACACTGTATTTAAGAGTTGAACAGTGTATATAACAATCTTCACCAAAATACTGAATGAACAATGTTCTATTTCACATTTACACCCAGGGTTTTTTTAGTAGTAAATTGTCAGAACAGCACACATCTTTCCCATTAAGAGGGCTGTCCATCAGTAACTGCTTTTGACATTTCACTGGCATGTTACAAGTGTCTAAAAATATCTGGAGAGATCCTCAGCTGGTGCTGATGTTATCTTTGTAAGAGTCAATAAAGGCATCGAAACTACTGGTTGAACAGAGGCACTTCTGACTGCAGTGGGAAAGAGAGGAGAGTCACTGTCCTTAAATGTGCTTATATAATGCTTGGTGACATTGAAGAACAAGTACTATTTCATTTTCATTGCAACATACAAACCATATATTTGCACAGCATTTGAATTTCCTATTTGAAGGAGACATTTTGATAATATTGGGTAATAGCCTACAAAGTAGCATCTTTATTATTCTACAGAACAAAACACTGATGCATAAAAAAATTTTCTCTCTGCTTACAAGTGCTTTTAAGGAACAGGCATCGACCAAAACCCTGAGTCAAGGACATGCCATGGGAGCCTGAGGGCTCTGCTTCTTTGTTGGCAGTGAGGAGCTCTGTTACAGATACTGTTCTGGAGGACATTACTTTCCTTGAACAGGAGGGCTTTCTTTTTCTCCACACTTTGAAGAGCATCCAGTCTTAGATAGCCACAGAATTTATATTCCTTATGTATGTTTGTCTAAGGAATTTGTATTTCTTATGTATGTTTTTCCTGAGAAAAACAGCCCCTGTTCTATTTTGGAGTATGAACGAGTCAGAAATTAAAATTACTTTTGAGGTTATTATGAGTGCATGATGGACATCTGACTGGTGATGGCCAAGTGATCACATCTTGATGAGTTGCTCTGTCAGCTGAGCCACAGTGAGTGACAGACATGGTGCCCACTCTGAGTCTATTCTCACTGCAAACTGAAATGCTTTAATTGAAATTACCACAAACAACCCACTCAGAAGTTTGATCATTTTTATCATGGCCTATATTCTTTTAATACTTCAGGAAAAAAAAACAACCTTGTTTGAATATAGGCTTGAATCACTTTAGCTAACAATTAATTAAACTAAATATCTCCAGAGGCATTTTCAGTCTCTCAGGTTCTTATTTCAGTTTAGTTAGAACTCCACCTAATTGATTTAAGTGAAATAACTCTGCCTTAGAAAGGAATATTATCAGATAGTTTTTTGCACCAGTTCTGTGCAGGTCAGGCTTATGCTTCTGCTGCATTCTCCACTCATGTTTCTCTGAAGTTTGTAAGAGGGAACGGTTAACATTAGGTTACTACATTAGGTTTGTGATGGTTGGTATTTTAATTGTCCTACTAGTCAGATCTGGCCAGAGGAAATCTTCAGTATTCATTTTGCTGAAGAGCCCATGCCTAACTATTTAGTAGTGTTAACAGCAATCAGGAAATTTAAAGGAAGTACCTTGACTATCTGCTGCTTAGATAGCTGGGTCTCATTACTGTGAAGGAAACAGAAAAAACAGCCAAGCAAACGACACTGCCAAATAGTACTATACTTCAAGAGAAAATCTCTTTTCCAGTAAATGAGTACAAGAAATGTTATTTAAATTATCACACCACACTATCTGCTTTTTCGTAATATTTCCTAGCTATATTCATTTCACATGGCACGTTAGACCTTGTAAATCAACACTATTAGCTTTGAAAGGAACCGCTTGTTTTTTGAGAACATTCCAGGCCACAAACACTTTTTCCAGTGAAAACTGAACAATTACAATAAGACTCTGTTTTGGTACAAAAATAGGAAATGATGCTAAACAAAAGGGAATGTTTATTTAGAAATTCCAAGGCCATTAATTTATATTAAGAAACTGTTTGTGCTCAGAGACTATAATCAAAAGGTGTATGTGAATCATTGATCACAAAAGGACTTTATAGATAAGGAGCAAGTGCAGTGCTGGGTGATTGTATTATATATTAACAACTTTCAGGAGCAGCTTTTGCTGATTCATTTGGCAGGAAGTGAGCGGCCAAGAGAGATTTCTAGGGGAGGAACAATCAACAATATTTTCATATAAAATAACCTCCAGTTACTGTATTGTTCTCACAACATTTGATAATGAATGTTTTCCTGTTCAAGAAAAAAATGCATAAATCACAAAAACAAAGGCAAATCTGGTTTAGTGTTACACTGCTATAAATACACACACAGGCAAAATAAGGGCAGGGTCTGCTCAATTAAAAAATTGGGAAACTGGTAAGTACTCCTTGTGAAATTGCTGTACAGTTGGGAATTAAAGACATGGTAATTCCTATTCTTTTTGGAGGAAAAAAAGTCACGCCTTTATCTTTCTTCTTGGTTTGGAAGCTCACTGGCCATGGCACGCCCGGGATTTTATCCAAAAAGCAGTGCTTGGTTTCCATTCAGGAGAGCAGGAAACAGAGACCTCCACAGACACCAGTACTGAGCCACACTGGGGGCTAACACCATGCTGGGAGGCTGCTACAAATGATAGGAGAGCTCCATGCTTTAAAAATTGAAACTGGATCACTGGAGGGAGCACACCCACAGCCCAGGACATGAATGTCACCGGGCCAGCCCCACCAGCACGCTCCGGAGCACCCCATGGCACAGGGACAGCTTGGTCCTCTGAGCAAGGCAGCCGTGAGCAGCACAGGCAGCCAAGGAGGGGGTCCCCACTGCCCCACCGCGGTGAGGAGAGCTGGGGCCTGTGTTACATAAAGTGCACCAGGGACAGCCCGCAGCACGGGGACACAGCGAGTCTGGGACTCTGCCATCCGGCCCATGCCAAGCCTGCTTTGCCCTCAATGCCAGCAGGCATCATTCAACTTTCTTAAACCCTTTCATTGCTACCACCGGTACAAATAGAGAAAAAAATACAAATGCCATCAACTAATCTTAGTTATAACTTGATGTGTGATGGCACTGCCCAAATGCAGTGAATTTGGGAACACGTGGTGGAGGAAAGAGAACAGGAGAGAAAGCGCGTACCCAAGAACTTCTGAAAGTAAAAGATGCTGCAGTATATCTTATAGACTCTTGTAGGTTCTGCTCTGGCTGGATGCTGGTTACATGTTATTCACAAGCAGTTGTGTAGTTCTTTAACACAAACTTTCCTATTGTAAGATTTTCTACACTACTTGTCCTTAAATGCATAATAACTAACCAGGGGCAGATTAGGAAGCAATCTATTGCTATTCTAATCTATTAGAATGATTAAGAAAAGTTTTAAAGATATTAAAAAGGAAAAAAAAACCAGAAGCCAAATATGTTGGCAGTTGTGGATTTGCATTCAGCACAGACCTGGCAGAGCTCTGGTTCTTTATCTTCTTTTTTTATTATTATTATGAAGCATGTAGCTGTTCTCTGATTCAGGAAATACTAATTAGGCAACTACGGAAAGGTTAGGCAACTCTTGCAAAGGAAAAGTGATGTGAAATAAGCTGTCATGAAATTCCACTAATTCTACCACAAATGATCACCAGAGAAAATACTGATTATCAAAAACCTGTCAGTCAAATATATTCTAAAGTAAGGATTTAGAGGGTTTTTTTAATTAGAGTATCTTGAAATGTTGTTTTCCATAAGCAAAAGCTATTAGCATAACTGGAGTCTGAAACCAAGATAGAGCTTGTATACAGTTAATGTAAATTCAGACTTTAGAAAATGGCTTAAAATATCACACATTGATGCCAAATAAGTACTCACACTCTCACTTCTGCTGGTTGATCTCATCCTGAGAACACAGATATCACATCTCTCAATAACAATCCATTGTAAGATTTAGGCTGTCCTGATAAGGTAGCTCATCTGAGTGACAACTCGACAATGAGAAGCTGCAGTCTGCTCATCAAGCACTGCAGGAAAGACAAGATTAAATAATTAATCATGGCAAAACCCAGATAGTGGGAATATGAGAAATTCCTGACTTAAGAATCATTGTTAATAACATAAAATATTTCAAACCATTCACATACTGAAACTTACCAAGACAATGAGGATACTATAAAACAAATTTACAAAATTGTAGAACAACAAATTGCATTCTATAATGTAAGCAGATTTGGGTAATTAAAAAATTTATTATTTAAAGTCCAAATGATGATTTAAATTGTATTTCCCCCTTTGCATACAGCAATCTACCTGAGATACTATGAAGAATCAAAAAGATTTCAGGAAATATTATCTATTCAGTGGAATTAATTAATAACAAATACAGATATTTAACACATCCCATCTCCAATTAGCCAGGAAAGACATTAAACATATCTGGGTCATGTTAAGAGTAAAACAAAAACATTTTTCACATCAGGCTTTACATTCAGAAGCAAGAGGGATGCACTCAAAAGGTTAGAACATATTAATTCCTCTTTTCTTTATCCAGAGAGGTACATTTATAAGACAAACTAATAAAAGGCACACGCAAGATGCAATTCATGGAAAACAGGGTAATAGTGAACCTTCAGCAGTACTGGGAGGATTCAGATTTGCACTGCAAATAGAGATTCTTATAATGTTAGAAAGCAAACAATTATCTCAGAAGAATTGCTAGTGATAATTTAAAGGATATTTTTATTTTCTCTTCTCTTACTTTATTACTACTAGATGGAACTGTCCTACAGTTGGATGGTCCCATTATCTATTTCAAAAATTGACAAGCTGAAGTAAAGGGTGATTTAATATATTTATATGCTCATATATACACAATTTGTATGTTAGCCATTACCTGCCACCCTCCTCCCCCATCTCTCAGGGTAGCGTAAGATTTACATTTAGAGTTTCCTTTTCCTCTTCAAGGCAATGTATCATTTTCAGAGGTTATGAGCCAAACAGTGTAAATTTTGCAACTTGAAATGTAGCATATAACATTGTCTCCCATGTCTGCTTCTAAACATTAGGGGAACATTTGCCTGATAGAGACAAAAAGCAATTAAGACTTCAGTTTTGGGGGTTCTTTTTAATGTTTTGACTACAAACTTTCAAAAGGCACAGAGGTATTTTCCTTGTCCAAGACAAGCAACTGACAGACTTGAAGCCCACCACAGACCACTGCCCAGGCACAATGGGAAGCAAAATCAGCCTCACCTCTGAATTTTCCTGTGTGTTTAAATCAGACACTTAGTGATTTTGTTTTAATGTAGGGTTTGAGTTTGAATAGTACTTTAAGCACTGAACAGTCTCCTTAATGTTTGGAGGGGATTAAGTTCAGAGTTCATTGTGTTGTCTGTCATTTTAAAAAGATTAGATAGTTTAGTTCGGCTCCTACTGGCTATGTAAAAGTCTCTGTATTTATTGACTGTCTGGAGTCATTATCAAAGCTTCTAAAACCAATCGACACCTTGTAAACAAAAGTCCCATTATTTTAGTGATCCTGATAAGATTTACATGATATCCACATTTTTGTTATGATCGATTTAACTGTTAGAGATACTCATACTGTAACAGGTTATGTGTGATAAATGGTTACCAATTCAATTAGCAAATTAGGCTTTACTTTGGTTTGGAAAACACAAATGAATATAACCCATCCTAGTCTGTGTCAGACATAACTCATAATTTTGGGTTTGGATCAGAAAAATTCTTAAATGTTTCAAATATTCTTCCAGAAGAAAAAGATCCTTTCAAGGGGAGGAAATGATATTTTAAACTTGGGGATCATTCTGGCGACTATTACTAAACTGAGAAACAATATCATGTGGAAGAGGCTGATGTCCTAAAAGAGCGTATTTTGGTCATGTAGGAAAGCTGTGCACCACAGACTTCTGCTATATAATTGTTAAATTGCATGAATTATTTATTTTTCAAATAGCCATACAAAAATAAAGTTGAATTAGAGATTTCAAAGAGTCATTCTCAAGAAATGGCTGAAGGGTTTTGGTTGGTTTATAAAGGGGCAAAGCTAAATTACAGGACTGTCAATTGAACAATCACATTGTAAATATCACTGACAACCAGTCCCATTTCTGATGCCCCAGGACTTCCATTTGCAAGTCAGACGTTGCAAACACAGCAATGGATTGCAGTCTTTCTGAAAGAGAATGATGTATTTCACTGTATTTATTTAGAAGATGAGTTATAAAATCATAAAACATAACTGACAGACTAAGCAAGTTCCATTGGATTTGGAAACTTTGGCATAATTTTTACAGCCCTGCTGTCACGGCAATGTTTTTTTCACCATTCATGTAAGGAGGTAAGTTAAGGTACTGCAGGAGAGGTAAGAGGTTTTTTTAGGCCAAATGACATAGTTGGTTTAAAAAAAAGTTTCTCAATACCCAGCTTATGCTGGGCGTATCATGGTAGGGCTCTCACATAAACTGGTTTTATAGAAAGCCTTTTCCTATTGAACTTCAGCTTACATTGTGCAACGAGTCATTTTTTGTGGCGATCCATCTGCTGAACATTTGTTTGCTGACATTTGATAAATACTTGCTACTTCAGATGTTAATCAAATGGTGTTAATAAATCAAATCAGTTTGTTAAAACCTGGTATGTTGACAGTGCCAAGGTATCCTGTAATCTATGTCAAAAGGATCGATAGAAGCACATGAAAACATTACCACTGTGGGACAATATTGATTTTTGTCTTGGAAATACTTACTTAGCTCCTGAACTAAATCATTAAAATCAATGAAAAATCTTCCATTGACTTCATTGGGCATTGGGTCAGGTATTTAGACTGGCAATTTTCAGTTCAGGTACTGTTTTTCAGTTTGCAGGTGTAGAGCAGAATGGGGGCCTCATCCTTAATGGCAAGTTCCAGGCATGCGTGAGATGCAGATTACAAGAAGTAGCTCTGGGAACAGCTCCATTGCGCAGTTTCTCAGGAAACACAAATTTAGAATGTTTGCATGATAGGCAAAAATTTAATCTCTCTCCATTATTACTACTTTAGTTAGTGTGACTTGGTTTTTCAAATTTAAATCATCTTCTTTTTTGTCGTGTTTAAATACAATGTTTAAGTAATGCACCTTCCCATTAGAATTATTTCTCAAAGAATTTATGGCCTTCAAGGTAAAGGTCTGTGTAATGGGATTACAGCCATAACAACTACACAATACCATCATTAAGGGTACTTCAGTTGCATTTACTTTCCCAGTGCTTGAATTTATTGCTGTACTGCAGAGTCTCTATTGAGAAAAAAAATATGTTTAGTTCCATTTACGGAGCTGACTTTGCCTGAGAGAGATTAGAAGTAAAATTATTTGAGATAGAATCAAAGAATTCCATCTTTTTAATTAGTCTGTTAAAGGCAGGAGCACCTAAAACAAATATTTAACTCTGTTGTCGAACACTACTGCCAAAGTCATGAAGAGGAAATTTATAGGGAGCTCTAAAGTCACTTGACAATTATTTCCTTGGGTTATGACTTCTCAAATTGCTGTTTATTGCCAATAGCACTACATTTCAACATAAATAGGATTCATGGGATTAGTGCACTGTCCTGGTAAAGATGTTTAATCTTCACTTTAAATGAAATATGGTAATTGAACCCCTTTCTTCTTGTGCAAGAAGTGCCTTTAAACAAGCTTGGCTGTTTTTATACACACTAATGAATGTCTAGCTAAAATACCTTTTTGGTCAGAAGCCAGGCTTGCCTTGTTACCTGATGTTCTCTGTAAATATAAAGCATGAGGTGAAGAGGGGGAAGAGGAAGGGAAATGTTCTAATAAGAAAGAAGAACTAACCAATACTACTTAAAATAATTCATCATCAACAGGATTAAAAATGAGAAAAGGAAAAAATAAACTTTGGCCAATAAATAGCTAGTTCAAATCCAGACAGTTAAGTGTTTTAAAAAAATAATAATAATTTGAACATTCTTGGTTTGTTTTGTTTTAATATGTTTGATACTCTCCCTTTTTCTTTCTTTTTTCATTTTTGGCAGCTGGACTGAAGCACAGCATAGTTTAGCAGAGAGACAGAGACAGGATTACCTCTCAGTTTCAGGATTACCCCTTGCAAGCAGAGTTTAAAGAAAGCTCATCATTCACAATGGGATTTGCTTTGTCAGAGCTGAAACAATTCCAAAACATCCAGAAAAATAAGGGACCCCACAGCTCCCTGCCTGCTACTTCAACATTTCTTCTGGTTGCGAGATAGCAACCAGTAGAAGGTCACTTTAAATAGTTGAGTACACCACTGAGATGCTGATTGTTTGGGTCTCTTGAAGTCCCGTGCCAATGGCAGTCAACATCTTTGAGAGTCTCAGGAACACTTTTCATTGAGCCCTTCAATTCTCCTTCCTTAGCTACAGGGGTCATTGCAGCGCCATTTGCAGGACGAACATCCCACACCTGGGCATCCCCAGCACAACCTTTTCACCCAGGCAGGTATATATATATATATATATAGTTTGGGGGGGCTCTGTGGGCAAATGGCACAACACAGCTCAGTCCACACATCCAGAAAATCTCCTGCTGTACTGGATGGCCTCGTTCTTTCTGACCTCTGGGACCGAGCAGGGGCTTCTGCCATGCCCTGAGACATGCCCAGGCTTTGCAGTGAGGAAAACTGGTGGTTACAGATGGCAGCTGCCAATAAAACAAAACAGACATTACAAGTCTGTGCCCTGTCCTGGTGCTCACCCCACAGGGGTGCAGCCTGGCAGATATCATGAGCTCCAACTCAGCTGCACCCAGGATACTGGTGTGACCCGTGTCGCCCACAAGTACAAATTTTCATAGGATCAGAAAGTCAGAAATCCACCAACAGGCACCGTTTCCCTAAGAGTGTACTAGGAAGGATTTGCTGAAGATCCACCCTTGTAATCCCTGACCCTAAATATCCCACAAGGTCAAAAACCTTCCCAGGGTCTCAGAACAAATTAACCAGGCTCTCCTCCCTCAAAAACTTTGCTGAGTCAAGTCATGGAAAAAAAAAAAAAAGAAAATATTTTCTCAGTATTTAAAATCCTTGCACTGAGCTGAGGGAGATGTCTGTGAGGAAGGAAAGGAAAGAATCAGGAGGAGCGCAGCCCTCCCTTTGCTTCATGGGGAAGCCAATCCTCCAAGGTGGCCACCACATGCTGCTCCAGCCTGGGCCAGGTGTGTCTTGGAGCTGGATTTGAGAGTTGTGTGGGTTTTCCAGGCTGAAGGACTCGGCAATAGAGGAAAGGCTCTCCCTGCTGTGTCTCTTCCTAGAAGTTCTCATTTTGTACATTAGAACAAGCTCTTGTCTTACGGAAAAAATGAATTTTTTGTCACTTCTGTTTTCTATCATGAGGACAAGGACATAAGGCCTTCTGATTTTGTGTGATTGCCAGGAAGCTGCTAAATGACTTCTCACATCTAATGTTCCCAGAAGTTAACATGCAAATTTGTTGATGTTATTAGGACTCCAAAGACAAAGAATCGTATTAATCATCTGTCCCTTCTTTCAGAAAATTATCCCACCTACTTTTCCCTTATTTTACTTTACAGATTTTGAGACAGTGGAGTTCACATTTATAGGCACTGGTTTGTTCTGCTTAATTCTGTTTAGTGTTAATTCTTAAATTTCTTAAGAGGGCAGCATAGAAGCACTTTGTTGAATTCATAAAAGCCTGGTTAAGAAAGCAGAAACATTGTATTTCTCCTCTCCACTCCATGTATGTTGCCATGTGAGAACCCAAACTATATTAACTGTACCTGTGATCTTCTCTACCAAAACAATGTAGTGACATTTCTGAAAACTGGTGAATGAATTTTAAAATCCATCCAGGGAACTCTGAAAATATAGAATACTTTCCAGATAAAACATTCAGATTGCATTAGTAATATAACTGGCATCAAATAATCGAATGTATTGAAGCACCTGTCAGTAAAATGAAGATGTACAACTCTCTTCAGGTTAGAAGGTAGTGGCATTTAGCAAACAAGTTGGCTACATACATAGAGCTGATATCTTTTAGACAAGATCAGAATTATTCTGCTCTGCTAAATCCCTTACAGGCAGCACATGAGTATATTTTAATTAAATTGTTTTGATGTCATAGTTACACACATTTGTGCAAGGGGACACTGCTGGTATCTCATAGCTGAAGGGGAAAAAGGAAAACCCTACACTAAGTATAATGAAGCATTGCTAAAGGAACCTGGGGGTCCTGGTCAATGGCAAGCTGAAAATGAGCCAGCAGTGCCCTGGCAGCCAGGAGGGCCAAGCGTGTCCTGGGGGGCATCAGGGACAGCATCGCCAGCTGGGCAAGGGAGGGGAGTGTCCCGCTCTGCTCTGCACTGGGGCAGCCTCACCTCGAGTGCTGGGGGCAGTTCTGGGAGACACAGTGTAAGAAAGTTATAAAGGTATTAGAGAGCACCCGACAGAGGGCAACAAAGATGGTGAAGGGCCTTGAGGGAAAACCATATGAGGAGTGACTTGGGTCACTTGCTAAGCCTGGAAGAGCCTGCAAGAGACTTCATTGCAGTCTGCAGTTTCCTGGTGAGGGTAAGAGGAGATGCAGACACTGATCTCTTCTCTCTGATGACCAGTGACAGGACCCAAGGGAATGGCCTGAAGCTGTGTCAGGGGAGGTTTAGGTTGGATATTAGGAAAATGTTCTTCACCTAGAAGGTGTTTGGGCACTGGAACAGGCTCCCCAGGGAAGTGGTCACAGCACAAACCCTGACAGAGCTCAAGAAGCGTTTGGACAATCCTCTCAGGCTCACGGTGTGACTCCTGGGGATGTTCCTGCGCAGGGCCAGCAGTTGGACTCAATCTTTGTGGGCCCCTTCCAATTCAGGATATTTTATGAATCTGTGATGATTCTGGCTGGTCTACTTTACCTTTTGCTAATGGTACAGTACAGCAGACCTGGTGAGATATTCCTCATTGCACTTGCTGGTTAATTTAAGAGTAAACCTCTCACTGACAAGTGCCAAGAATTCAGAGTTAAGGATTGACATGGCATTTATGCAGTTAACCAAGTCTATACACACACACACTCAGCCATCAGCTGTTAAAGTGCTGGACACTCCCAATTTCTAGAGGTCTAGACAGGCTGTAAAAAAGGGAGTGTTTAGCAGAGTCCTGGTGTTTATAGACTTAGAAGCATCCTACTCACGAACTGGAAGCAGAGAGATCTACACAAACAGGAGAACCCTCAAAAACCAAACCAACCTCCAAACTCAATTCCTTAAAACAGCTTTACAAGATTTTGATATAATGATCGGTGTGAAGAACATTTGTATGTCACCCACAAAAACTCTTGTCTAGCATAAACCCCCACATTTTCATAAATCAGACTGTACATAACCATACAGACATAGGTCTTCTACACACAGTTCACCAGACATGAACTTACTCCAACAAGGACTACTGTCAAACTCTTAAAGATTGTGGAACTAACTTTGAACTTCTTTATGTTGGTTTATATTCAATATCGAATCCAATCTTAGGATCTCACCCACTACTTCTGCAATGCAATGCAACTGTTCAGAAACATATGTGGCCTATGAAACATATCTCATCATAACCCAAACCAGTTTGCTTAGGTTTTCAAAGGTCTTGTGTCAATTATACAATGTCACAACACTTCAGTAACCAATAACCATATTTGCTTTTGGCAAACATTCATCTAAGAATGATAAGTGTGCCAAGCACTGAAAGCTACATCATCTTACTCCAGCTTACTCAATGTCTGGTCTTCTTAGTGCTTCTGAAGCAGCTGGCAACAATTCCAGGTTCCAGGTTTTGCATCTATAACAAAAATACTTAGTTTTAGATGTCCAGTTGGCTTCACGTTCAAAATAATCTTCCATTCATCCTTAGAACATACCTCAATGAAAAAGTGTTTGACCTCAACTTCAGTCTCTTTTTCTGAACTCACATATGCATACAGATGTTCTTGTAGATAGTTTTTCAAAGACCACATGTTGTAAAAGTGGGCAATACTATGAAAATTTTTTAAATAGAATAGTACAGTATCTGTATCATGATAATATATTTATACAGGTACATAGCTATGATTCAAAAGATAGCTTAGTCATTGTCTAATGATGAAGACAAATGACTCAGTGAGTACAGTAGCACTTAATAAAGAGCTTAGTCATTTGCTTGAGAATCATTTTAAAAGGATGGATTCTTCTTAAGCACAGTGGAGACATGTAAACCATGACATGGCAATGTTATAATAAACTTTGATAGTTGTCTTTTTTTAACTGCTGAGGGAGCTGTGCTGAAATTTTTTCTGGGAATCTAATGACTTGTAAGCTTTCTTTTGCAAGGCGTTTTGCTGTGTAGTTTGCTGCAAATAGGTTTTTTTGTATGGTTTGCATTTCTAACTAATGGCATATCCAGGGTTAAATGTTTTAATTTTTTTATTTGTTTAGCCCCTTCAAAAATTTGACTCATGAAATCTAGCAGCATATATTCAAAGTGCTAAGTCATGAAAAGAGGTAATGTGTTAATAATTTGTTATTCACACCTATGATAAGTTATACCCTTGCCTCCTCTCTTGACTGAAGAAAGACCATGGAATTTGATGTGGTCTCAATGGAAAAGCTGAGGGTTCTTGTAGTGCTAAAAAATTCTTGCCAACACCTCTGTGCTACACTTACTCTATTATTTTTTGTAAATACAAGTCCTAAAGAGCAAAACTCTTTTATTAAAACTGGCAAGTGAATTGATTCACCATTCCCCAAGATAACAAGCACAGTCTTCAGACCATTAACTGGAGTCAAGGTTGATGAGAAGTTGTGGCTGCCCTTCAGACATTAATTTACATCCCACCTTTCAAATGCACCATTCTCCTGTGCATCTGGGAATACAGCTCTCTATGTGCAGAACACTCAGACGGGGTCACCAGAAACAGAGTGTGCGAGATGACAAGTCGATCTGCAGAGCCAGGATCTCTAATCTTAGGATCAGATCATCCCTTCCCTGCTTAAATTCAGAGCCAGACATGTAGCTTATAGATGCACTGCCCAGTAAGTCACACTGCTGAATACAAGCATGAATGTACTTATTGCTCGAGATTTGCTAACCTTTAGATCTTAAAGAAAAAAAACATTACAAATGTCTTACTGAAAGTAGTACATCTTCAGTGAATCCCTATAAGAACCCCACTGAAGATGGGCTGTGTAGCACATCCCACTCCAGGTCACCTGGCCAGGAGTGACACTGTCACAACACCCACACAAGAGCTGCTTAGGACTAGGATAACTTGTCTCCAGAAACAAACACAACAGCTTGTTATCCAGCAGGTTGAAACAAGATAAAAATAGTGATTTGGGAAACAAAAACTAATCCTGTGTTTATTTAAATGTGACAGCATTTTGTTGCTGTTCTTAAAGAGCCCCTCTGTGCTCACAAACAGCTCCGATCACCACAGCATTGGAGCAGTGTGGAACCACGAATTAACTACTGGGAATGACAGAGTATTCTGAGTTGGAAGGGGCCCACAAGAATCACTGAGTCCAACTCTTTAGTGAATGGCCTGTACATGGATTGAACCTGTGACCTTGGCATTATGAGCATCCTGCTCCAACCAACTTAGTGCTCCTTTGAGGGAAGGAGATAGCAACTGTTTCACAGATGGGTGCCTGAAGCATAGACTGATTGTACTAAGTAACTTACCCAATGTCAAACTGCAAATGAGTGGCAAAGCGGACAATTGAACCCAGATTTCCCAAGTCCTAGCCTAGGATTCTCAGCACAAGACCTATGCTTTGCAAAAGTGGGTGCATCTGATTTATTTCTGATTTAATTCAGACACCTCCTAGCTGAAATACAAGGATTTCAAGTAGTGATGAAGCTGGAAATATGCCGGCAAAAGAAGGAAGTGGAGACAAGTATGAAAAATGAAACAAAATTCACATGTAACCAAACTTTTTTAACCAACCTTAAGCTTGGTTTAAACTTAGAAAGTCTTTTTCCAGGACAAATTAATCTCTAAATAAAAGTCTATGACTTGTGATCTGAATTTCCCTTTTCAAGTATGTTAATAACTGTACCTAAAAACATGAAAGAGAAGAAAGCAATTTAGGAAGTCAGACATTTGAGGTTCAATCTTAACTTACTGCTGATCATAGTCTTATGGAGCATTGCTGCCCAAAATGTTCATCTGCTGCCCAGGGCAAAAATTTCCCAACCTCTCCACAAACTAGATCAAGGAATGAAAAAAGCAGAAAATATATTAGATTGTCTTCTTGTATGTCCCTCTCCTGGCTGGCTGGCTGCTGGATCTGACATTGCTCCCAGTGCATGAAAAGCAGCAGAAAATTGTGGCACAAAGATTGAAAGGGGACTGTGCTTCACCACATCATGTAGCTACCACAAGTAGCTAATGGCAAATGCCATTAAGTGAGAAAAATTTGATCCCAGATTAAGGTAGCCATTTCCTTTAGACTGAGATGAAGAAGGGCTTCTCTCCTTTGCTCTTCCTTGCCTGAAGTATTTTTCCAGACTGGTACCATCATGATAGTGCAAATGTTGTGGTCTTCTGAGCAGCTAGAGCTTCTGTGGGATAGAGAAATCCATCTCAGACAGAGTCATTGACTCAAAACAGACACAAACTGAGTTTGTGGATCCACCATTAGATGGACTTGTAGGATAAGTTCAGACCTGATCAGGCATGAAAACCATGATCACACACAGCTTGGTAAATCAGTTATAGTTACTCTTTCAAAAAGAATCAAACAAAAAGGACTTTAACATTCACAGAAAGACTGTGTGCTGTGCTTTATGTTATGGAGCCCTGCATTTCTAATCAGGTGCAAGGTTCTAGGAACCCAAATGTATTATCTATTGGAACCACAGACAGAAATTTACACACATTGTATAGAAGCTTGTCTGCATACTCCACTGTAATTGCTTCAGCTCCCTATAGGTAGCAAATTGCTAAGATAGGTGTTTTTCAGTTTAGCACCAGGCTCCCAACAAGATGAAAACAGCTTGTGGTAAATATAATAGCTAGCAGCCAGAACAATAGCAATTAGGACAACAGCCTAAATCCTGTGGTGGCTCTGGAAAATGTGTGAACGGTCTTGCTAGTGTAGTGATAAGAAGTTTAAATTAACATTCATTAGCATCTCTGGGAATCCTACAGCAGCCCCAAGCCAAGAAATCATTAAGCTGGTGCTTTTTCCTCCTGGCTAACCCTGGTTGGATTTAAGCAGAGCTTTAAAGTTGACATCACCTTACATGCTTTTCCAAGCAGAGATACGGGGCTCTGAATCAGAACCAAAAAAACCCCAAACTGCATGACACTAACCGCCCCCTCCCTCCTCAAAATATAACCCGCCTAAAAATAAAATAAAAAGAAATAAATCTTTTAAAAAACACCAAAGGATTTCTATTTAAAGGCATCGGCTTAATTAGAAAGATTAATCTAGTAATTCAGTCGTTTAGACCTTTCATGCCCACTCGAGTCCGTGAGTCCAGAGAGTGGACCTACTGTATATTCTCAGTGACACATAGGGTACCATCACCTACGTGAACACTTAAGACTTTATTAATACAAAAGAAAATTTTAAAGGGGCAGTTGAGTGGTAGAGTGCAGTTGTAGTGTAATGGGAGGTTCCACAAAGCAGAACTACACAAAACTTCCAGTTTTCACTGTGCAAATGTGTGCATGTGAAAAACTATATGGCTGATTAGTAGCTGTAAACTCTTTTTCACGGCACTGATTATCCATATTGACTAACAAAAGCAGGGTTTCCCACACCCCCAGTGAAAATGGAAGTATTCTTCATGAGGCAACAGTGCATATTTACTTCCTGCAAAGTACTGTTATTTTCAAAGTAAAACTATTTTGAAGCAGCAGGACAAGGTTTTTTTTGGAGGTAGGTTCCTGACTTTCACTTTTGCTATATTATCTAACTGAAAGAAAAGGGGAGGAAAGTTCAACTTCTTGAAAAATGTCCTTGGTTTTATGCGTTTTCCTGTTTTCCGGCCGGCAGTGAGAATTCATTCCTCACAAAGGACCGACGAGGCTCAAAATTATAGCACACAGCAGCACATCCTACATTTTTCAAAAATTTCCTTACCTCTACTGAGTGCTAAGGCCCACACCACCCCTTCTGTGGAGAAAGTGGTAGGAAGCAACAACCAAAGGCAGGAAGACAAAATAAAGTGCCTCTCTGGGTTTCCTTGGCATAGCAAGGCAGAGTGTAAAACAGTTGAATTAGAAGACTTGATTATTTCCCAGCTTACATTCAAGGATTGATAGGATTCTACCAGCGTCTGCCAGAAGATCGAGTCATCCCTACAGGTTCGGGCTTTTTGGGGCGCCTTTGTTCAGGTGGGATGGCTCTGCTCAGGTCACATTGCTGACTGGCTCCCCCAGCAGTTGCTGATGGGATTTGGAGTAATCTCTTGATCATGTTCATCGACTAATATGCAGTTAAAATAGTTGGAAAAAGGAGAAGGAAAAAGCCCTCAATCAGTTTCGGTGCCCACCTTCTAATAACAAATTTTTTTCCTTCACAGGCAAGAAAAGGGACATGAAGAGAGGAGAGACTTTTACTTTGTCTTTTACTGCTGAGTAATTTAAACTTTTTTTCCCTCCCTTGTACAGTACTAGAAGATTTTACTAATCAGAGGGCATGTTAAGTCATGGACCTGAGAGTGGATACTATCTTAATTTCATATTCTCAGGTTTGCATCTGTCACGTGGTTAAAACACGCACCAGAAGTGTGTGGGAAGGGGCAGAAATGGACCTGAAGCTGCAGCTTCCCAGCCTGGCAAGCGGGTATCGGGCTGTGCAATGCCCAGACATTTATCACACAACATGAAGCCAACTTGTGTGGAGCAGAAGGGCCAATACAGTTAAGTGAGATACTGCAAGGGGCGTGGGACAGGGTGGTGTTAGAAACCAGAGTGAGCACAGAGGAGCTGCTGCTTGGAGCAGAAGTATTGCTACACAGTTTGAATAGACTTCCTGTGGCTGCCCTGAGACAACATCTGGCAGTGCAGCCTGCTGTACTGGAAAGGGAACTCCTCTGGCAAGCCCAGAGAAAATAGAAACATAACCACGAAGGTGGGAGAGCAGGTTTGTAACCTGTACCCAACCTCCTGCAGTAACTGTTGTTATTTGTTATAGTCTCACTAAGCTTATTTGACACATAGTTGTCTAGATAACCATCTACCATTTCAGATTTGTGGGAACAATAGCCAGCTGAAAATACAAGGGTTCAAAATTTTAGAGTTCTTTTTTTTTGTAACATAAGCAGACACCCCAACAGTGTATACCATGTAAATCCCATCTGGGTCTGGGTGTTTTGAGTTTTTTTGGTTGTAGAAGCAATATTTTTGTTTTCGTTGCAGTTTACATAGTAAAAACAGGCAAACCGTGTCACTTTTTAAAAAGTGATAAATTTAAAAACAAGAAGTGAAACAGTGCAGATACCTGAAACTACACCAATTCTGCTAGCTTTGCTACACTACCAACAGAAATAGTCCTGTCCTGTTTAGATAGACTTTGTTTTGCTACATGACTGCATATGCAGTGAAGTGATATCAAGTCCTGAGGGTCCACTCCTTTGATGAGTTAAGCACACAAAGGCCCACATTTTGATGCAATCTGATATCATATATTTAAGTCCTAGACAAACTGCAACTGTGAGGAAGTGATAAACAGAACTTCCTGCACAAAGCTGCCTGAGATAACACTTTCCATGGACTGGAAAAAAAGAGACATGATTGCTACAGAACTAAAAGGGAACTGTTCTGCTCTTAATAAATAACCCTTTCTTTTTCACGTGGCTATTGCAAAAGCCAAAGCACAAGTGACTAAGATTCAGTAAACTGCGAAGCAGTTCTACTCCCACATTGCTGCAATGATCCTTTGAGGAACTGCACTTAATTCTGGGCTCCAGATCCATGTTCTCCCGAAGGCTTCTGTGCTGCAGCTGGAGCCTTGCAATTCAGACACCTCCTAGCTAATATTTTTACTTACATTTTAAAGAAAGTTTTGAAGAAAACTAAACTAAAAACTTTAGTCAAATGGAGAAATAAGGAGGGATTGTTTAAAGAATAAGGCTAGATTTGTCTTCTACAAGGGAAAAATCCTGTAGGAAATAGGATTAATTCCTTCTCATGGAATTTCCTCCCAATTTTGCATCAATGTCACCTCGAACTCCAAGAAATTTAATATATTTACAATTGCTTTGAATCACTTTGTGATTGTTTGAGCAGCCAAGTTTTCCTCACACTGAAAGTCGTGGGGGAAATGAGCTTCAAATGTGAGTATTTAACATACACCAGAAGTTGTTTAGGGTTTTTTTTTAATTAGAATTTTGAAAATATTTGAAATATGGAGGTATTTATTCATGTACAAACTGACTAGAGCACAAAATAAAAATCCATGGAAGTTAAATATCCAGAGCACATGCAATTTCAAATACAAAGAATAAAGAATTCATAATAAACTGTTCAAGGGTGAAGCAACACTTGAAAAATAGACTTACACATTGTTGAAAGCACAGACAAATCACTGAAGCCTGGAAGAGATTCCCCAGGTGCTTCTACAACAGCTCACCTACTATGCAGACATCTACTCTCACCTCACATGGGGATGTCCTAGAACCAGCCTTGGCATCGAGTCCTCCTTCTGTGACACCACAAGGCTCCAGACATTACAACCTGTTCTGTATAAAGTATCTTTGCTTACATTCATCAGTTCTGTGCATTTCTTTTTAACCTTCTGTTTACACTATTTTTTTGAGGAGCTCAAACTACGTTATGAGTGAGAGAAGCAACAGCAGTATATTAAAAATCAATCAAATGCTACCTATTTTTGAAAAGTTTAAAAAAAGCTTCTGCTGCTATTGCAAGTTTGAGAAGTAATAAGGGAAGCACAATGATTGATTAAATTCATGTAACATCTCTCTGGTGATATTCTCAAGGACTTGCCCTGTACAGTGTTTTTTGACACATGAAGAGCCATAGTAATATCATTTCTTCTGGTCCCTTTCGTACCCCACGCACTGCTGCTTGGGCCTAAACCTCACCAATGTCCCTGCAGCCAGCTATGGGCACAGCAGTGCTGAGGATGCCCATAGCACAACCGTGAGCTACAGGCAAACCAAAGCAGAGCTATACAGAGCTTTCAGTCTGTGGAACACCAAGTTATTAAAAACAAAACACCTTTTCAGCAGCCTTTTTATTTGGCCCGTTTCAGAGGCTGGGTTAGAGCAGAGCCACACCAATGAGGCACCAGCCCCGGAATCAATCTGTGTGTCAGGCAGGGAGGAGAAAAGGAGAATCAGATTTGACTCTGGAGAAATGGTAAACGAAAGCACAGGCCAGTGTTTGCTGATAGCTGTGCTGTCAGGGTACGTGGCTGCAGAAAATAGCAGGCCGAATGATTCTTTTTCTGATAGTGATGCCATGATGATTTTTTGCTTTTCTTTTATACCCCTTTTATACACACTTTTATATAGCTTTTATGTATTCTTAGTGCTTTTAGCCTACATAGTTATAATTCTTTGAGTTTGATAACTTCCCTTAGACCCAATATTCTGCCAAGCCCAGAGACCAAACATTCTGGAAACCCCGGACACCAAGGTCCTCTCCAGAACACATTCTGTAAACAAAGACAGGCCCATCCAGGGGGAAGGTTCCTCGATGAGGGGTCTCATCCGAGTCCCTCATCAGGGAATCTTTGATAGATATGCTAATTTTTGCAAGGCCTATAATTGTAGACACATTACATTGTGAGTGGCCATTTTTCTTCGGTGGGATTTCGGGGTGCATTTCGATGTGCATTTCATCGCACCTAAGGATCCTTAAATAAATACCACGGTAAAAACCCTTTTTCCCTCTTAACTGTGTTTAGCCATCTTAATTTTAAGACCAGGAAAAGGCATCAATAGACTCTTAGCCACGCACTAGAGCAAAGAACCAAATGCTATGGATCACTACAGGCTTCTTGTGATTTATGAGACAGTAACTACCATAGTGACAGTGCTGCCAGAATGGTAAAAAGTTCGAAAATAAATAATAAAATACAGAAGTGCTTGTCAATTTTGGCCTATTTCCATTGTCTCTACATTATATTAGAAATATGGAAACTCACTCATTTTTAATTGAATTCTAAATTTATTGTTTTCCCTTTAATCTTGCACACTTGCTAATTTTATTCAGAGCTCTTGTACATTACCTTCCCTGGAAAGATTTCTCTTGCAAATAAATTAATGTAATCAGTTAGATAACAATTTGTATTTTTCATGTGCAAGTTGGTTTTGAATTAAAAAAAATTAAATTACTTTTCTTTGGGAACTCAAGGGCTGCTTATTCACTTGGGAATTGTGGTAAAAATTATTGAACAAACATTTTTATCATTGTCAAAACAAGTTTCATTTTCATTATACTAAGTTATCTTGAAACCAATATTTAGTATAACACTTGAGTGACTAGCTTATTGTTCCTTAGATAGCCCAGTGATAGGCACCTTAGAAAGAACAAAAATAGGTAGTAGGCCAAACTCTAAGTGGCAAACATTCTCAGTCTCCTCCTCCTTTACTATGAATACAACTGAAAATCTTCGCATTGGTGGTAATCTCTTAATGGCCTTGAGCTCTTTATCTTGGCTATGAATTAATTATTGATTTTTCAACTGCAAATACAAACCTGCCGTGCAGACACTTGTGGCTACAGAAAGAGAGCTCATCTGATGTGAATCAGTAGACAGGAATATTGTGCGTCAGCAACTGATCCTTAAAATAAATAAAATGTCACTTAAATATTGTAAAAACAACAAACAAAAACCCATTTGATTTTTAGTGTTGCAAATGGAATACTGTGCCAACTTTGCTCTACATAACAAGTCTCAAAAAGCTCTCCTGGGAATGTTTATATTGTGTTTCTATCCAGACTTCATATTTGCTTTGAATTGTGACAACAGTTTGACCGTTTTCATGTTAAAAGTTTCCTGCCTTTGTCATGAAAGGAGCTTTTCATCAATATAGACAACAGTCATAACAGGAATTCAGGAATACTGCTGCAAACTTTATGAGCACCTGCCTGGAAGTGCTTGAGCCCCAGTACCACCTCTACATTCCGCTTCAGTTCATGCCTTCAGCCAGTGCCAGTACCCTAAATCCCCCTGAGAGAAAGCAGAGAGCAGCTTTGGGAGGGGGCAAAGGCTGGGCAGGAGGCACCGGCTGAGTCTGCAAGTGGAAGGACAAAGAGACACGGGCAGGAGAGGAGAGCTTGGAGCAGGAATCTGAGTGCAAGGATGGCAGAAAAAGGGCTCTGCTAAGGTGCTTTTGGAAATGTCTCTCACGCCCCAGCCTGTTTTGGTCAGCATTTATAGTTATAGTTCTTTCAAATATAATCTGACAGAGAATTTCAGAATGGACTGTAACTGTCCTGCACATTTCAGAGCTGCTGGGAATGCCAGAGAACTGCTGATACTATCAGTTCTGTAACTGATATGCTATCAGTTACAAAAGATATGTACATGTTTAAAATTTGGGGGGAAAATATTATTAATTTTCTGTTCTAGTATGATAGAATAAGAACTTTGACAGGTGTGCTCTGGTCCTACTGCAGTGTGAAAAGCAAGCACAAAACATTTTAGAGATGTTTTTATGTACCTCAGTACACTTGTATGCATATATGGAAAAATCTTCAACATGAAGAACTCATACACATACTTACATATCAGTTTGTGGTTTGATTTTTTACATTGAACACTGCAGAGCAGTTTGCTGTTTCCACACACACACCCCAAGTCAAGTAAACTCTTCACGTCCCAGTATCTTGAAATATATTGACTTCCCCTTACGGAAAATTCTACTTGGAAGATAAGACCATGCACAAGACTGAGATACTTCTGATCAGGCAGAAGTCACAGTGTCTTTGCCTAGAAGAATTAGTTGCCTCAAAACTTCATTGCAATGAAGAGAAATCAGAAAGTATGATCGGCCTTTTAGGTTGTTTTAGTTGAGTAATGAATAGACTGAACTTCCCTTTTTTTCAAAGTGTAGTCAAATAGTGATTATGCAAAGTGTACAATTCTAAACAGATAATTAAGCAGCAAACCCAAATCTTTACAGCTGAATAAGCTGCTTAAAAAAAAGAAAAAAAAAAAAGAAAAAAAAAATGAAAAGAAAACCTGTGTCTTGTGTACAAGTTGAAAAAAAATCATCAGCTGCTCTAGCAATCCATCTCTCCACACGTTTTTATCTGTGCAAAAACCAATGATCTACAGAAATCAGTATATTTTCCTGTCAGAGCACTTTCTGTCTTAAGCTCCCAGGGGAGACACTCTGTTTCCTAATCAAGAAATCAAGAAAGTAAAAGAATAATGCAGACTACTGTGATAAAACCCAGCTTTCCAGTATCTTTGTTCAGGACTAAAACCAAATTACGTCACACCAAAGAAACAAGAGCATCTCAAAATTTTCCAAAGGTCATTTTAACATGAACTATGAGCTGTGTGTACTTTCTTTCCACCACATATGAACAGAAAAAGGAACAAAATATAAAAATAAGTTTGAATAAGATTCACATACTTTGAGAGACATGGCAGGGTCTCCTCATAACTGCATAGTAAAAGACAATTTTGAACTTTTTCCTTGAAGGAGGCTAGACATCTAGGACCATGTAATCCCACTGGGTTAAAGAACTATACAGCAGAGTGGAAAAGCATACTCCAAAACTGCTGTATTTGTCTATGCTTCCTATGCAGTGACCTTAATAATGTTATCATAGACTTACTCTGGTAAAGCCAAGAGCAGTGGCAGGGTTTGTTTTCAATGCCTACTTGAAAAGTCCTGGCATTGTCTGGACGTTGATCAGTCAAGTGCAATTTCTTTAAACTCCAGTGAAAAGCTACCAACTGTCATCCTGTAGTGCTTTTTTTGAAACCTGAAGAGAACCTGAAGTAAATCAATTCTTGGTCAAGCACCACATTAGTCCGTCACAGAAGGTTAGCCCCTCAACAATGTAATTTAATGCCTTTAGCTGTTTGTTATGCACACTAATGGACACACCTATGAGAAAACAGCCATCACTACCCAAGACCGTTTAAGCAAGAATAGGATCTGCAGTACTTTCTTTTTAATCACATGTGGACTGTTTCTTTCCAGCTACCACTATTGTAGGCAGTTGTGTTCAGAGCTGAACAAAAGCTAGCAAGCTTCACACAAACAGGCACCAAAAACCCTTATCACTCTCTTTTACTTTATGAGGGAACATTTATTAACCTCTTGTCTGGATTAGGACACTTAGTTACTAAACCCATTTTATCAAATTCATTTTCAGAAACGTCCCAGCATTTTTTTTATACCTTTTCTCCACATTTACATTTGTTTAATGGTGCACTACTTTATGATGCAGGTCACTCATTGATGTTGGGATATATACACTTCTAAACGAACAAAACTAATTCTGAAAAAATACTTCTGTAATTAAAAAAAAGACAAGCCGATGCTTTTCCCATATTTTGTGGTAGAAATACCACTTTGTATAATGGGCACTATTGCTAGATTTTCACCTTAGCAGCCAGGAATGCTGATTCAAGTACTTTGCTTATATTATCCTGTTATCTGGGAGTGGGGTCCTCAACAGTACAAAAAACTATGTGAGACATTCTTGATACTCTATTTAACTTACTTTACTATGTCTCCAAGGTGTTAAGTGAAGTCTGTCACTGTCCCAGAAAAGTTCCTTAACTCCATGGCTTTCACAAACTTATATAACCCATTTATCTTCCAATTCACCTGTAGATTACAGAAGACCTCAGCTGAGTCGTAGCTTTTAATGAGCTTACCCAGAGCACAGGGCTTGAGATACCAAGATTGCTCCTCCTCTGCAAGGCCATGGCTCAGACAGGGGTATAAATACAACTGTGTCAGAGCACAAGCCAGATCTGCTTCCCTTCTACCTCTAGCCAGCCAGCCAGGAAAAGGCTGACTGTACAATTTGTGTAAATCATTGTTTCCTAAACGTGGTGGATCACTGAATTTCAGCTAACCCACAACATCAAATTTTCACCTGTGCTGAAGGTTAAGATGCATAGTTAACAAGCATTGTGAGGTTACGTGCCTCAAAGGGCTTGCTGAGGTTTCCTACCATTATCTGGAGAAGCTTTGCTGAAAATTAGATTTCCCAGCAAATTGAAGCTGACCTGAATGTGTGCCATGACTGAAAGATGCAAACCTGTACCTGCTCAGATGAGTGTTCTTAGTGTGCCTCTTCTGAGTATGAGCAGTTAGGAAACTATGCAGCCAGTTAGCTCAGGGAACTTCTGCTGAAAATGAACCTGAAAAAATACAAATAAAGTCAGTTTTCACCAGCGTGAGTTTTCACAAAGTGTGTGGGAACAATGACTGGGGAGAAAAGGCCCAGAAAAACTATTTTGGCTGCAACTTCTTAAAGCAATGGTGGTACCATCAGGAGGGTACTGAGAGCTATGCCCAGACTAGTGGGAGGTCTTTGCAATGACTTAAAACTGGAGTGTTTTGAAACAGTATGTTTGCTTATATTTCTATGCTGCCTCCTGCTGAGGATGCTAAAGAGCTAAGCAAAGCTCACAAACAGCTCCTTGGTAGGTGTTATCACTCCTGTTTTACAGGACCGAGGATGTGGACAGAGCTTGGATTGTTTGCCCGAAGCAAAAAGCAAGTTAGTGGAAGAGAGAAAAACAAAGCCACTGATCCTTGATTCCCACCACTATGTTAATTAATAAATCGATTGTGACCAACAGGCAGAACATTAAGAAGTGCCCCCTGAGCATTTACTAGCAGGTTAGGCAAATGAGCAGCTGCGTAGCCACACCAGTGCTTGCTCTGCTGCACAGGCAGAGCAGAGCACACAGGACCAGCACCCGTGGGGATCTGCACCCTCCCTGAGGAGGCACCCCGTAAGTCTGGTGAGAACAAACAAGGGTAGGCAACCCAGGAAAAGCACAAGGTAGGATTTGGGTTCAGCCCCAGCAGATTCTAACACCAGGTTGACACCTTGAGGGTGCAGTGTGTTGGGTGGAATTGACCTTGTCCTGCCCATGGTGGGGCTCTGCACCCTGCACAGGATCTTGCTGGTCACGAGATACAGGAGGGAGCCACTGTTTTGTCATCCCTGACAAGTCAAGAGGAGTGTGCATAGCCCTGTGTGGCTGTTGTTAAGTTATACCACTCCCACCTGGGAAAACAACTACAACTATAATGCTATTGAAGGAGGAGGAAGTACTTTATTTTATTCCATTTTACAAACACTCGTTACATAAGGTAGCAAAAATCTTTGTCATTGCTTTAAAGCCCATATGAAACCATGCAAAAATATATACTGCAGCAGAGAAAGCAATGTTTTATGCTCTGTATAGAGCTGTAAAAATAATATTAACTCTCAATTTATCATAGTTTCTGACCCTGCACTTCTGCTGTTCAGTCACGCCACTTTGCATTGGCATGAAGGATGGCACACACTGTGGGATGATGGATATTCAGATCTCACCTGTTCAAAAGGAAGTTGCTAGTTTGCTGTTAAATATATTTATCTTGTGGTTTTATGGCCTCCACTACAACAAGTAAACAAGATGCTTCTGCCCTTGAAACAATGAAAGCTGCAGAGTTAACATGGCCCTTTGAGGTGGCATCACAGAGGTAACAAGAGCTGATGTGCACAAAGCAACTGTGTCCACCAAGTAAGATTTGGTGTGTACTAACTCATTTTTACCTGTTTTAAGTATTAATAGTGGTGCTTGTAAGTATTTTTTTTCTTTTTTGCAGAAGTCATCTTAACATCTTAATGTACGAAGTTCTCTTTTCACCTCTCAAAAATTTCTAGCTGAGGACCCAGTTATTTGTAACATATGCTTAATTAAAAAAAAAAAAAAAAAGTCCTAACTCTTCCTTCAGCTAGTTCCAAAGATGCCATATTTCATTCATCTGGACTTTGGGCAATGTCTACTGTTCAGTTGTGAAAAAAATATCACATATGAGAAAGATTTGGGCAGAACTGAGGCATTTAAACTTAAAAGTGTGTAATGCAGCTCCTTCCCCTAACAGTGGGGGCAGACTTAATTTCCCTGGCATTGACCCTTAGCTGTGCGTATGAGCAGGCAGGCCTTTCCCAATCTCACCACTATTGCTCACCTCAACACATCTTAGATATCTGATCTCATGAGTTTTCTATCAGATGCTACAGGAGGGCATTTTTAACCACTAATAGAAATGCTGGTTTATTGACCTAGAAAGTTGACTCATCAGAATCAGGTATTGTTGTGAGGACCTTGCAGCAGGACAACAGTGACGGCAGCCATGGGGGATGGGGACACTACCTCACAACAAACCTGATGGCTCTGGTGACATTGCTTCAGGGTCTCTTTGTGCCCAGCGCATTCACAGGGGCTCACAGTGGACACACATCTCTGCAGTTGTTCTTGTTTTGCCTTGGCAGAATCCCAGGAGTGGGAGCAGTGACAAGGCTGGGACAGAAGTTCTTTGGAAGAGAAGGGTAACCTGTGGCCTGGCAGACAACAGTTCAGTTCTTCATCACTTCCAGACTCCAGGAGAACACCAGTCTAGAGATCTTAATCAAGGAAGCATCTGGATATCAAATTTTACTGCTAGACAGCCTTTCCCACCTAGCTGCCATGCCAAGTGCTTCCTCTCAGTTCCTACACCAGGATGTGCATGAAACTGGCCCATGACAAAATAAAGTCATAAAAGGGAGCGGAGCAATGTCTGAAACCATTCACTGGGCATGGATTGCCATCGAAAGTGATATACATTAGGAGAGCTTTTCCAGACAGGAACAGCAGCTGAAAATGTAGGCTCCAACATCTCATCAGTGCCACTGAGTTTAAGAGTTCCTCTTTCTTTAAGTTTCCCGCTGCATAATACCCCAGGAACAGGCACTAGCAAACATTGTGAGAGGAGTCACAATAATAAATAATCTGTATTATTAATTTATTAATCATGGAAAGGAAAGAAGTAAAATAAACACTGTAAGAGCAACAATTTCCTATGTGATTTTATCCTCTGAACTTTCCGGAGTTGGTTGAGCTGGCCTTTTTACAGGTATTTGCTACAGCTTGATTTCAGATGCATCTGCACAAATTCAGAATAAACAAACTAGAAACAGTGCAGGAGCTTTGAGCTTCCACTATCCTGACCAAGAGCAGAACATAACCCACTGAAGGACATCCTGAGGCCAGACTTGGGAAATGCTTAGAAGATCCAACACAACCAAACCCTTTCAGGCAGGAGTGCCATGCTATAAACAATATATTAAAGGCAACTTCCTAAAAGCTTTCCTGGAAAGAAATTTATGTCATAGTTAAAGGCATTTCCCTGACATTTTCATCTTTGTTCTTTCAATCTTTGATAGTGTGGGAAGGAAATCAGACAGCTTGTGGATATTGCTGCTACCCTTCAGTTCTACTGATAATAGTACTGGAAACATACACATAAGAATAACTTCCTGAATGAAACAATATTTAGCGCATATAGAAGCCTTTGTTCTTGTTGCCTAGAGAATATATAGTTATACACAATTATAGTGACTTTTACATGACCACTAGGATGTCTGAATGCTCTCTTTGAAAAAAGAGAAGCAGCCAAATCAGGTGGGTTTTTCCACACAGAAGGGACAAACATACGTGCTAGCTCCATTTTTCTTAAGCCAGTTGTATCATAACAGGAAGTATTACTCATTCTAAATTTGATGCTGAATTATTTTACAAAAAAACTATGATTAACAGTGGACAGAACTCTCCCCTTTTATTTCAGTACCTTGAAGAGATTTTTCTGAAGAAGCCGCCAATGTGTCACTAGCTGAAACACATTCAGTCACAGGACTGAAGAGATAGGTGTTTGATATTCCTGCCCTCTCAGTTATAGAGAATCTACATGATTTTGTTTGACTTGGGCATAAAAAGAAGAGAAACTTCTGACAAATATACCTGTCACAGAAAGATGATAAAAAATACCAAGCAGTTAAGTTTTCCCCAGTGTTTAGATTTTCTAATTTTGTAAAACAGTAATAACTGGGGAACATAAAAATGGCCATATTGGGTCAGACCAAAAATCCCATAAGCAAGTATCCTCCAGCAGTTACAACTGTGCTGGATAATTAAGAAAGAGGGCAAGAACAAAACAATGGGAGCGGAAAAAAAATAAACAAAACAGGGCAAGGTGAAGTAACTTCTTACAACTGTATACACTTACCTACTTCTTTCATCCTAAAAGCTAAAGGACAAGAAGGACCCAACCACTAGTCCTCATAGAAGATCTCCAGAAGGAAAGCAAGGGAGCGAACTGGGCCAGAAGAAGTAAATTAAGAACCAAGATACAACAGGTGTTCCTTATTTTTGTTTGTGGTAGATGAGTAGTAGGATTGCAATTTCCTGAAGCAAAACTCAGACCCCATAAGAAATCCTGGGATGTGTAACTTTGTTAAGCTTAGCTTTTCCCTCTTCTATGCTGGAACATGAAGAGATGCTCATATTTCACTTGTACTGTATATTCAGCCATTTTATTTTCTAGGTTACATGATTTTGACCTTGCACATGTTAGAGCAAAGTCCTGTCATCATGCCTCTTTAATTTCAAATCAATACAAAATTCTGATGTTACATAATGGGGTAAAACCGACATAATTTTCCCCTTCCAAGCCAGTATTTAACAGTTCTCCAACGCATCTCAACAGGATGACTTCAATCTGACATTGACTGGAAACAAAGCATGCTTATTGCTTTTTCCAAATTTTAGTGTATATATATATATATATGTAGTATTTAAAATGAAGCACCTTTTTAAAAAATTTAGTAGAACATTTCTTTATTTTAAAGATGGATTTTATACACTTTATTTCTCCTCTGGCTGGCAAAGTTAAGAGAAGTCTTTGGTTTCTTATATCAGACACGACAAATTTCAAGTACAAAGATTCTAATTCCCCGCACTCTGCACACCTTGCATAGTTATTCACATTAATCCTGTGTCTGAATTAATAGCATCTGATATTTATAAAATTAAATACAGCAGAAATTAGACCTGCAGATTTAAATCTACACTCTTTTGAGGTACTTTGTGCCATATCAGAGAACCATAATAGACCTCCCCATGTAACAAAACCAATGTTTTATTTCATTTATTTCAGCCTAAGATGGCAAGGACATAATCATATCTGTTTCTCCATCCTGCCAGCTGCCTGGGTAAACAGTAAGCATTCACAAGATGGAGGCATGTGGGGAACAGTGTCTCTATTAAATTAGAGAAGCAAAGTAAAAATAACTCTTCTGCATTAAACACGTCGGCTTTAAAGTTTTAACAAACCTGAGTGTTTTTTAAATTGAAGTCTGTAAAATATCCTGATGACTGCTCCTTTATTCTTTCTGAGTATACTTGAGATTATAACCTTAATCTATATTTATAATTTTATTCTAAATCTTAACCTGAGAATGTCTCTTCCTTTTGTATTCTGACTGGAAGACTGACTGTGTTTTACTCGAGATGAGATATTTGTGACAGTCAAATCTCCAGGAGCAGGCCAGAATGGCTTTGTCCACCACACAGGCAGGGAGGGATTTTATTCAGAAATCCAGTGGAGGCAGTTAGGCCAAACCCAAATACTTTTGAAAATCTCATCCTAGTCAGGCAATTTCATCCTCTGTTTTGCTCTATTAGCCGAGTACACAGAGATTAGGGGTTTGATGCTACACTTGCCTCACCTAAATGGTAGTTACACCTAAATGGTAGTTACACTGACCAGCCACCATGATGGCCCATCAGCTATCAAGTATGGCACCAGCAACAGGGGTCGTGTGGAAAATCAAAGGAGACAAGAAGTGAAAAAAGAAGTTGTGTGAGTTCTTCCTGCCTTTGGTTTGTGTCTTTTTTTTTTGGTGTCTCCACCCACATCATCGCCCCATTAAAGCTGTGGCCAGGGCAACCCTGAGAACTGTGCATGTGAACAGGAGCATCTTCAGCACATTAGAGGACTTCAAAGCATAACATTCACCATTTCCAGTAAGAATGTTAAAACTGTGAGTTGCCCTCTTCAGAAAAGTCAGAAAATCGAGAAAAGCGTATTTGTTTTATACATCACATAGGTTCTTATTTGCATTATGATACTTTTAGTCCCTAGCTGCACATTTTCTGATTTTTCTTTGACAGTGTTATGGGGTCGTTGCACTTTTTTTTTTGTTTTTGTTCAATTAAAGACCAGATTATCACACAACAGCAAGAACCGAGGCTGAAAAAAACTCAAAACCTGGTGCAATAAAGAGTGCACTGCGAAGAGTTGGCGACACCTCTGTTGTGTGACCCTGGGCAAGTCTGTGCCTTTTTGCTCCCTTTCCGCTGAGTAAATAGATGCCAGAGGGGCAATTCTCTGTGTACCAAGCTCACACGTGAAAGCTGCTGAGACAGTGAGATCACAGAGACCTTTGCTTTGGTGTCATCATCCTGGAAAGACAGAAGTACTGAATCAAAGGCATCAGGTCTTTCATGTGAATAAAGTGCTGATCCCACAAGCTCTGAGGCCTCTGCTGACTGGCACTGCTGAGCACGGAAGAGCTGTCTTTCCACCGGGTCAGCAAACAAAAGGTGCTGTTCCAGTGGTCCCAGAGGCTGATGCCACCTCTGCAGGTTCCCATGAGAATGTCAATCTCCACGCTAGCACAAGTGCCTGCCTGAACCCACCACACAGATAATTTTGTCTTGATAATGACCCAGAAACATACGTTATATTAGAGAATTTGTAGCTCCAGTTGCTATGCCTGGAGCACAGGAGGAATGCAGCTACCTGGGCTTGTCAAACACATACCACGTGAGCTGGCATCGGCAGAAGGGAAGCTCTTTATTGCTTTTAGTTACACAAATGACACCATTTCCTAGCTGGAGGAGGACTCCAGGCCCCCAGACATCTCTGCCCCTCCTCCTAGGCCCTGCAGGAAGGACAGGCTCTCTGACACCCCCCAATGCTGCCACAGCATCCAGCAAAGGCAGAGCCACTGCGCCCCTGGGGACAGCGCGGAGGGCGGAAGGGTGGGCCCAGGGAAGGAAGGAGTGGGTGGACTGCAAGTATGCACAAATATGCATGACTCTCCTCCCACCTTCTAGTGGGTCTTACTGGGGAAATTGTTTTAATTCCCCATCTTCTGCCCTTCCTAAAGCAGAGGGAGAAACTAAAGCCCTGTGGCCCAAATTGCCACCAGTCCCAGGGGAGGATTATCGTACCTCAGGCTGGTGATGGCTGAACACTATCAGTAAGGACAGGCCTGGCCAGGCACAGAGATAAGTGGCACCTGAATTTCTTGAAACAGGTTGTGTCCTCAGGTTTTGGGCATCTCCACAGAGCATAAGCTGTCAGTGCTGGAACTATTTTTCCTTCTGTTTTTGTGGGGGGAAAATTATTTTATGCCTGTGAATTGAAAAGCACTGTTCTCAACATCCTGAGCAGATGACTTCTAACGTACTTTCTTTGCCAAAATCCAGCCACCAAAGGTAAATGCTCATTTAGCTCATGCAGATGCTGACATTGGCTTCAATGGGATCAACCAGAAAAAAAAAAAGGAAAGAAAATACGCAGGATGAGTTGTACTCTTTACAAGTCAGTGACTTGACTGTCCTTGCACTTCTGGTGACAGGGCAAAGTTCAGGCTTGACCTGAAATCCTGCAATTCATTTTGTTTAGATAATTGTAAAAATATGCCAGTCTTCCTAAATAGACACACATATCATATTTCTAATGGTGTTACTACGCTGGACACGGAGGCTGTCCTGCAACTAACTCGCTAATTATCCAAGAGGGCTTCAGCCAGTCCTGCAAGAAGCCTTTCCCCGCCAGTGCAGATGAGGGACCAAGCACTGCATGTTTGAGTAGCCCTTCTTGCTACTCATTGTTGCATTTGTGTTATTATTATTATTGTTTTACTGATTTTGATAGAACTAGTAAAGCCCTCACCCTGTGAGAAGAGCCTGATGAAATGGAAGGTATCACAGAAGAAACAGAACTCCCTGCCTCGTTTTTACCTCCTCAGGCTGTCCCAGCTGTCCCAGCAGTGCTGCGGCCCAGTCAGCAGATCACTGACACTGCATCCACTTCTAAAATGATGAAGAAAGATGGAGGTGGATTAGAAATAAGTATTAAATAGTTCTGCTGCATTTTTAACAAGACATTCCCAATGCAGATCTTTTGAGCACAGGGTACCTGGCACTGGCCTATCCACATTATATGTAAGACCTGGGGTGCAGGGTAATATGTTGCCCGTTCTGACAAGCCTGCCTGGGTAAAAGAACACATCTGGAGAGGGTTTCAGAGCTAGAGAATTCTCTGGAATCATCTTGTTTGGTCAGCAGGATCTTTTAATTTGGTCCATTTCAGTTTTGTCATTTTTTGTGGGAAACGTTTCTTCTTGCTACCAGTGCACGTAAAGAAATTTTTAAAAATGCCCAGCAAGAGGTAAAAAAGGTCCTATGAAGAAGAAACACAAAATAAGGGAAGAAATGGAAATCCAGTGGTAGTTTTAACTCCAGTTACAGCTACCTTGACAGAAAGAATGCAGTATTTAGATAACTTTCAGCCACTTAGTCAATTTAAGCTATTTTTGTACCATTAAAACCTGATTTATAGTCTAGAACTTATCTACTGTAATACAGCCAAGTGAACTTCAGAGATCAACCTGTTATAAAATTATCAAAACTAAAGGTTTTAGGCAAAAGACAAGTGACCCCTCTCCATAGCAGCACAAGTGCTACAAGAGGCAGCTGTAATGGCATAAATGGACATTTTATCAGCTTTCTGCCAGGGACTGACAAAATCATGTCAAATGAGGCATTAAAGCTCTAGTTTTGAAAAGTGTGATAAATACCAGCTAATCTACTGACATAATATATAGTGAGTCAAATATTTAGTTTTGCATTAAATCTAAATCCAACATTAGAGCATTTCCTCTTGATTAAAAGGGATAAAATGTAGATGTTATTTTATGCTCCAGTTCCCACATGTAATTAATGCTCAACATTCAGAGCTCTTTCTGACATTATAAATGTGTTAGTAAACATGTCAAGGAAAGGAGGGAGGCACAAGGGAAACAAGTGCAAAATCTATATGCTTAATTCATATTCCTCCATTTGCAGGGGCTAATATGTTATTGCAGAGACTATTTGCAGACACTTGCCCTGCCAGTGAGCAGCTAACTTCCCTGATTGCTTGAATAAACAGTCTTCCTGATCAGGAGACAGACGTTGTAAGGGAGTTCATAGCTAATTTAATTTTAGTATCATTAGGAATTAAAAGCAGGGCATTAATAGATTCACAATAAATGTTGGTGAAGCAATCTAAGCATTGCATGATGTGACTATTAAAAGCCTTAGTATTTGTGAGTGATCACATGAAAAGGTTTTTCAGAAAGTTTATCATTTTGGGAATAAGATGTACTTGGTCAGAGAAAAGATATAATGAAACATTTCAGTGTTTTTGTATCATATATTACTGATCTTAGGGGGCAAGGGAAAATCCTGCTTTTAAATGTATACATATGTATAGGCTAGTTAATGACCTACTCATATCTAGAAATAGAATGAGACAAATCCTCATGAATCACTGAAATATTTTCATTCATTATACATTCTATTCCCAGCATTATGCTTCAGCTGATTCTTGGAAGACAGAAGTTTGAGAAACGTGTTTTATAGGCAAGTACTATGACCTCAGACTCTTGTAGTTTCAAAATACACTGCACTGTAATTGCTTCTTTCCTAGAGAATATGTTCTAGAAAACCTAAATGCAATCCAGTGCCATATAAGCTGGCACAAGCTCAAGTCGACTGAAAAACAAATGAAAAACACAAAATAAGCAAGCACCTGGCACCTTCATTTTAGGAAATGTGTTGATTTATTTGTTAGGAAAAAGGTCTCTCTAGGTGATCCTCCTTGCTAAGTTTGACACATAAATCAACATTAAGTGCAACCTGCAGGATTTGGTATAGCTCATGCTACCAGAGAAATAGTTCTTCCGACTCTGAAGAACATGAAAAATCACTGAAAATAAAAACAGAATAAAAGTAAAGAAACACACACACACAAACACAACAAACAAACAAAAGTACAAACTAGGGAGACCTTAAAAGGTGGACTTCAGAATTAAGTACTCATTATATTCAAGAAAATTACACCCTGATTCTTCTATTCTACTTTGAAAATAGAAATGAAACAGATTACGAAATGGATAGCCGGGCATCAGCATGTAATCTTCAGGGTGCAGGTTTCAAGATATTTGGCATCTAAGAGGCTGCATGAACTTTAATGCCAGTCAAACACCTCAAAAATTGTTTACCAAGAGTAGCAAGGCAGCCTCTGCCAGTGCACAGGTCTGCAAGGGGGAGGAGACGGCGCACAGAAGTGATACCCTTATACAACTCACCCTTTTGGTGGGTAGTTGCTTTTATTCCGTTTCCTCATTTTCTTATCTCAAAACCACAAAGACCCTATGCAGAACGATAGTTCAGAACACTTCTGCAAATATTTGGCCCCAGGCACTTTCCTGAGCTGGCTACTCCTATAGCTTCTCTCTGCAGGATCTCATGGCTCACAGGGCTCTGCTCACAGGAAACCTTCCAGGCTCTCCTTTCCACCAGGATGGCTTTCCTGGCCCACTTACCAAGTAGGAAGTCAACCCACTGTTGATATCAGCTATCACCAAGAATTACCATTTCATCAGTGCTTAAAATGGTTTAATTGTTCCTGTAAACAAATCACAGCCAAATTTGCTATCATTCCGAAAACTGCAATGGTTACCCAAGTTACACAGGCTCTACCCCTTCCAAAAATGGATTTGTGCTATTTAAACCTGAGAAAAGTTGCAGCACCATTTTGGACACTGGCACAGCAAACTTCTCTGGCTTGACAGTATGAGAGGGTCATGGAGTAGCTCTACACAGCTCCTGCTCTTTCTGCCCTATTCCACAGCCAATACAGAACAGTGCAGGGCCAAAACATCCCCCTCCCCACACCCTAAAAAGGCAATAGCCAGTCAAAAAAATAGAAAGCAAAGCCAAGCTCCAGACCCTGAGTAGTTTTGCAGTCTGAAAGACCTAAATCAATGTTGTTTTATTAAAAACTAGGTTTTTCCTTTTTCATGTCCACTGTCTGTGTTACAACACGAAATACTTTCTGGCACCTACATAATATGAAGGAAGACTCCCTGTGAATGCCCTCAAATTTGGGTTGATCTCATCATTTATAACAATGCCTTGTGCAGAATGCAATTGCCAATATCCATAACATCAAAATGCAACACTAGCAGTTTTATTTGCCTTGCACTTTGCACTTCAATTCAAGTATCTAAAAACTTTAGTAACAACCATACAGGTAGTTTAGGAGCTACTGATGTATGGGAACTTCAAGCAATAATAGGTAGTCATAGGAAGATAATTGTATTTCCTGAGAAGTCTGGAGGCATGTGCTCTAAGACTGGGGAACTGGCACATTTCCTAGTCAGTGCTGTGCGCTTTCATCCCCTTTTCAAATTTCAACAGTCATTTTTCACTCCAAAGAGATTTTAAGTGGCACATGGATTGGCACAGAATCAGAAATCAGTGGGAATAATCCCAAAAACTGGGAAGTCTTGGTGCTACTGAATTTCTTCTAAATTATTTCTCAACTACTACTGTGTCTCATTAACCCTCTGGGAAGGGGGGAAAAATACAAGCCAGGTCTTCCCTCATCTCTCATTCTGGGACTTGTTCATAACCTCATTACATCTTTGCACTGAGGAAAACATGTCTAGCTCCTTTCTGAGAGTTCATCGAGTTCATCAATTTCATGTGACTGAAGTCATATTGCTTGCAGGAATGAAGAAATTCATCCCAGACTCCTCCTGCATGGAAAACCAGCTGTCTTTCTCTGAACTGATCTAAAAACCAATCAAAGTATGCAAGGACAGAACTCTTGCCACACAGGTTTTGAAAAAGGATTCTTACGTTACTGTATAAACATTGACTGATCACTCACCTTTTCTGGGACAGGCATCCTGCAAAATGAAAATGTGTCAACCTGGAAGAATCTGCTCCTATGATGTTTGGAAATACAAAAAATGCCACTTATTGCTAGCAGTGCTCATGTCAGTACTGTACACACTATGGTATATAGAATCCAGGAGGTGCTATGCAAAGTCCTCTATCAGCAACTTCCAAAGTAATGAGGCGAGGCCCAGGATGAGTTGTCCTTTCTGCTCTGGAGTCCTCAGAGCATCATCACCTTGTGCTGCCAGGCTGGCATCTTCAGCATCTTCACAGCATGGGGCTTCTTCCTCCACAGGGGTGCCAAATGCTGTCTTAGTTTACATTTATCCTTAAAACAACCTCCTTTATGTGACAGGCACTGAATAATTTCTTACATTTATATTTGAAACAGCTTTAATATTAAAAAAATCATTATTTTCTACTTCTATTTTCCACTCTGTTGATAAGGTTCGAATAGGAAAAACCTCAACATATTTAGAAGTTTAAGGTTCATTTAAGCGAACACAAAACCACATTTCATATCCTTCTTTGCCCTTACATACCTGGTGCATGGTAGTCATTCAAAATCTCTCACACAGAGAAAGCTTATTTAGATGCTAAAAATATCATATGTTTACACTTGTAAATCACCATTAGCAAATGATTTTCCTAATGCTTTAGACAATATAGTAGCAAAGTGCAGCTGCTTCAGCCAGAATGGTATTTTAGTGATTTTTAAGAACTTAATGAGATCAGGTAATTGACTAGTGAAGCTAAAAATTTTACCTTCAATTAAACAATCAACAGCTCAGTACATCAACATAATCATCTTTGCCCCTCCACCTCTCTGTTATTAAATCAATATGTGGGTAGCAGTTGTCTAAGAAACCACTTCCTCTGTGCTTCTAAACCAGCGTTCAGAACCCATTTTAAAGCATTTATTCAATCTGTCTGGTGTAATTTGCAAATAATGGAAAGTATGTAGTAATGCGGATTCCGTAATCAACTAAGAAAAAATAAGGCCTAAATCCATTTCTTATTTAATGGCATTATTTATCCTACATATGTTCTGGTGCAACCTACAAATAACTTAATACTTTACATACACTTTAAAGTATCGTCATGTGTGCCTCATTTGCCAGTGCTAGATTATTCCTCATATGTATAGGAAATAAGATTGTACAGGTTGTGTTAATGAATCATGCAATCGATTGTTCAGGAGACAGTTGTGAGGTGAAAGTATCATCTTTGAAAAAAAAATACAAAATAACAGAAAATAATTTTGTCAGGAAACTCCTTCCAAAGGTTATATTACAACACAGCAATCTCATTCTGGAGTGGCTGCTGATGAATCAATATAAACCGCCCTCCTCAACCACAACTGTGCATGTAGGATATTTATTACTTCAAGCAGAGGGAGCTTCTGTTGTCTTGCAAAAGATTCTGAAGTTGGCCAGTTGCATCCTACCACACACTACTTGCAGAGGAGTTCTGGTGTCATGTCATCCACAGGCCTCTGTGGCATAATTCTCTTCTCTAGAAAAAACATTTGTTTCCATATGCAGGTAGCATATATTTGCTACCACAAAAATATCAGGCAAAGGTTAAAAAGAGAAAAAAAACCTGTGCTTTTCAGTGTAAGTTTTTAAATTAAGGCATAAATATGTTTTAATGTATGCTGATATTCACTACCTGCACTTTCTATGAGTATACCCTGACCACCCAGACACTCCCAAAGGCTGCAGGGTGGGGTGTAGCTGGTGGAGCAAACCAGCACCAAGCCTGAACAATATTCATTATGAGAGTAACACGGGCAGAAAATGGGTGTCTTTTATTCAGCTGTTGCAGTGTCAGCATTCTCTTCTCGTACCGCAGTATGGGAAGCAGTGAGCAGCACAAAGACTATCTGCATACAGCTCTGACTGAGATTTTCAAAAGCAGCTAGTGATCTGATGGGGTTCAGTCCTCCCCAAAAAAGAGTTACCATAAACAGATATGATTTTGGGGAAGTGCTGTACATCTCCTGCCTGCTCACAGAGGTGAGTTGAGGTGGCGGAGACTGCCAAGGAGGGCTGGCATTTTTGCTGCTGCCACTGTTGCTGCTATTCCACTGAATCAAATTAGGATGCTTCACTTGGGGTAAAATGCTCATGAAGTTGCAGGGGGTATTGCACCAAGGAGACAATCTGGTACCAGGTGTATTGCTGGTGACCGAGCCAATGCCGTCTGTGTGAGTCTCCATGGCCAAAGCCACAGAAAAGGGTTTAGCTCTTCAGGCCGACCCCATTCACCTCCTAGGAATTGTGCTGACCACTAGTTTATCCCAAATTCTTACTTGGATGGAAAACTTCAGTCTGGTCCCTGCCAGACCAGTCTCAGCCCTTTACCCAAAACAATAATTTACCATTATCTGACAAACTTCAGAAGAAATTGTTGGTCCACTGCCTGCATCAGGGTGCCACAGGGCTGCAGAGCTACTGTCCCATCCCATTATTTTTGCCTCTGAGCCCCTGAAGCGTCTTCTACTACAGCTCAACTTGCGTGGCTGTACTCACCCTGACTTGTACAACCCTGTGTTTGTTTTCAGCCAGCAGAGCAACTCATTCGCAGTTCCTGCCCGCATCTAACTGGCACTGACATGCTCAGAGATAAATTTAATCTGGTGTCTTACTAGCCATGGAGCCCAGAACCAACCAACGAAACTCCCTCAAAGAGCCAAACTTTCTCCGAAGTGCTGGTGGGGCTTCAACACCCGCCAGCCAAAATGAACCAAATTAGTGCAGACCTTTTCCTCGAAGGGTTATCATCTCTAAACTGCTTACAGCAACTTGGGCTATTTCCAAGGTGCGTTTGGGAAGAACTTCCAGGATAAGTCCCTGGAAAGCAACCTCAGCCACGGGTCCATCCTTTTGCAGAACTGGGTCCTTCTATACCTTAGGACTACAACAGGTCTCTCTGATCGACTTTGTGTGCTAGATTAGGTTTTTGGCTGTGTAAGAGGGTTCCTTATTACACAGAGAAGGAAGTGGAAGAACTGATGTGTATAAAACAAAGTTGCTTCTTCCCCTTTTAACCTGTGATTTTTATCCTGATAGCTGCAGTAAGGCACTGAGATACAGTTGCAGGGTAGCGGGCAATCCTGACTCATTTTAAAATGGCTCTACCCTCGTGTGGGTGTATTCCAGGACAAGAACTCTCTTTCAGATGTCTAGACTAGGGTAAAAGTTGTTTTTTTAAAGATACTAGCTAACAAGGTTTGACTACCATGATCTGAAACCTTGCATAGACAGAACAAGTCAAATGCTAAAAGGCATTTAAGAGTGTTTGCTAAGTAATTCTAAAAATATAACTTTCATCTTGTCTAGACAACGACAAAATACTCCTTACAATGGCATGCCCGCTGCAACAGCCAAGGAGTATAATAGCATAGGAAAGGATCAAGAAGAATTTTCTCTACATAGGTCTTCAAAGGAACGGGACAGATTGAAGTGCAGGGAAACCCTGAAGGGCCTGACTAGACAACAAGGAAAAAAGGATCCTTTTTTTCAGTAGATTTAGTTCAGTCAGGCACTCTTTTTGCAAAAGCAAGACCAAGTAAGGGTCTACTGATATAATCTGCCAAGTTTTAGCAGGTCATATTCTGGGCTCCTGGCTGACTGCAACTCAGCCTGCTAAAGTCATGTTAAAAGTGTTGAGGTCTATGTGTCTGTCAGATGGGATTTTTAGTCCTTAAATAAGCTTGATTGAATTAGGCCTCCTGGAAATGGCCCTTCCCTAAGGCTGATGAGATGGCAGCTCATTTTTCATGCCCATTCAATCTTTTAACCCAAATCATTTGCCTGAACTGCCAACAAATGCAAAGTTCAGTTTGTCTTTAGCAGTAGTATTTCTAGCTGTCTGTGAGCACCGATTCATTTCTTACAGGCCACCACAGCAATTAGTTTTGACTTTGACTTTGTTTTTACTGAAATGTACTCAGACAAAACCCTTGATCAAATCTGTTCCTTTAACCAGCCACTTGAACATGTCTAGCCCACAGGCTTGCATACTCACTCTAACAAGTCTCTTATAAAAAGTCAGCAGATAAATTCTTAGTCATTAATACATATCCTTACACTGGTTTGCTCCTATCAAGCTTACTGGAGAGTGAAAAAATCAGAACATCTTTTCCCCAGAATTGTACTAATATCTGTGACATCTTGAACAATACTTCCAATAAAGAAAAAAAAATAATAAAAATGGAAAGGTCACTACGACAATTCTAAAACAAACATAAGAACAGCCTCTCAGACTGTTTAATATCAGGCTTGGTTTTGCTATGCAAAAAAAAAACCCCACAACAACAACAAACCAAACAGAAACAAAACCAAATAAACAAAACAAAAAACCGCAACAAACCCAAATAAACCTATTAGTTCTATTTATTATTAAGGCTTAATGACATAGGTGGGTATCAGTCTGATAGGGGAAAAAATCTACCTGTCAATTAGTCACATTAGAGATTATGCCTTTATAACATGGGTGGGTATCTAACATTCAGGGGAAAATTCACAAATCACCAACTCAATTGAAAGACTCCACCAAATAATAATTTGCTGGTATAACTCGAAGTGACCAAAGTAACACAGTCTGGATGTGCTTGAGACTCCCGGGGTTTAGTAGTCATTTGTCAATAGCTCTCAAACAATGGAGTTGTGAAACGGAGCCACTTAAGTTAACATGATAAGGCTTTTACACGATTGTGTGAAGTTTTTTTGGCCTTGACATGCACCATCTGAAATATTTTAGAAATACACATTGATTTCCTGTTTTGGATAAATAGGAATAAGCAAACCTCCTATGCTCAGGAACCCTGGAGCCAGTCCATGATTCAAAATAAGACAGAGACTCAACCGTCAGCAAAGGCTTTTTGGTAAGCAGTTGTCACCCAAAGACCTGGACAAAGTCCTTACTAAGCCCAAACCACTGCTAAACGTTAATGGGAAGTTGATCTGAATCAGATCAGCATGCTCTGGCCTGCTGTTCATGCTTTCAGGTTTTCAGCTCTGTCTGTCTTGAAACTTTCTCATGTGCTAAAATAATAACATTTTATATATATACATACATAGCTAAAAGACAATAACACCCATGCACATATTTTATTGTTTGTCCCTTTTTTTTTTTGTCCTCTGAGGAGACATTTAATAGCAGATGTCTTCCAGGCCTAATACCATTTCTTGTCGTCCACTAAACTGAGTGGATGGATAAAACTCCTTTTATCCGATATCACCAGAGGAAGGTCCTTTTCAGCGAAAGCAAACAATTAGCAGCCATGAGTTATTATTTCCTATTATTGTGCAACAGAAGAGGCTCTGGACATTTCAGTGTGAAGGATTAAAGTGACCTGCATTGCAAACATCGCGTATCCGCCTTCCTCCTCTCCCCGCCCCCGCGGCAGCGCTGGCCGCGGGCGCGAACGCGCAGCCCCACGCGTGTCCCGGCCGCGGGAGCGGGCTCGGCCTGCCCCGCCCGGCCGGCGCTGCCCGCGCATCCCGCGCTGTGCCCGCCGCGGGCCCCGGGACCGTGCTGCACAGGGAGTCAAAGTACACAGCGGCTCGGTCGATAGCCTATTAGGCTAGAAACAGTTCTGCATATCAAAGGCCGACGAACCTAATGACTAAAAATATAAGTACCTGACCCGGAGGATTAATCACACACTGTCAAGCTGAAATTGGAGCAATTCTTCCAATCATTAACGTTTTGCTTACAAAAATGTGCTTTTCTGTTTGTTTTTCTGCTAAATGATAACCATTTTCAAGTTGAATCGGCTGATAAAAATGTCGAAAACAAGACGGGAGCTGTGCTGGAAAGGTCATACGTGCCAGTTCGGCATGGAATAGCCAACGGGCAAACAAACGGGACAGAGCGGGGTGGCACGGAAGGGGCTCGAAGGTTTTCCCGAACGGTGTAAAGTGCTTTGGCTGTTTTTCTCCTGCCAAGGAGCAGAGACTGCCCGTGGAGGGACACTCGTCCGCCTCACTGTGGGCGCCCCACGGTGTGAAAACGGTCTCCCCCGCTGTGAAAACGAGCTGGGGGAATTAGGGACAGCTGCTGGGGGGGTTACTTCTGACTGGCAGCTCGGCCGGCCCCTCCGGTGTGTTTTGCCTCCCTAAGCCCCCTCCCCGGGTGAGCAAGGGCATATCGACTGCCCAGCCTGGGTTGCAGCGCTGTTTGTCACCTGTCGCGACACCCTGGAAATCCACATCCCTGGCCAGGCAGCCGCCGGCGCATCTGCGCTCCCCACCTGCAGGGAGCCGCCAAATCCCTGCCACGGCGGGGAAAGCGCCTGGGTTTGTCGAGCCCGGCTTCCCCGGACCCCGTTACATCGCCCCGGACGCGACCCCGAGCAGCGCCTCGGGCAGAGCCCCCGCCCCGCCCATCGCATCGGGCCTGCCTGGCTCCCGCCTTGTCCCGGCCGGCGAACGCCGGCATCAGCCCTCGTGGAAATGGGATTTGCCCAGCGCCCACTCCCACGGGCCGCCGGCGGCTGCCCGCCCCCACGGCCGCTCTGTCCCACCTGTGTTCCCATCCCCACGCGAAAGCACAGCCATAACACGAAGTCGCGGTAAGGAGGTAACGCGAGTTTCGTGCTCCTTGATATCGGTAGGGACAGATAGACAGAAAGAAAAACAGACGCGGATAACCGGGACGCATCTTCCCGAGCGCTCCCTGCTCTGCTTCCGGCCCTCCCGCCCCCACCACCCTCCCCCCCGCAGCTCTCGGGACTCACGGTGGGCTGTTCCCGTCCCCGTCGGGACCCGCGTTGAGACCCTCGACGGAACCCCGAGCGAGGGAAAAGCCGAAGGATGAAGAAGTGATCTCCTCCCCAGCGCAGCCCCCGCTACGAGCTGTCTGCGCCCGCCAGCGATCCCTCGCGTGGCGCGCACCGCGCTGGGGTTCGATCCCGGCGCAAAGGCGGAGAGGAGCCCCAGGGACACTCTGGAGAGTCCCGAGGCTCCCTTTGTCACGGGCGGCGTTAAACCAGGGTCCGGTGCCCGCGTCCTCGGGGCCGCCATGCGAGCGGCAGGCGTTCGGCCCTGCCGTGGCCCCGACCGGAGCAGCTCGGGGGGCAGCCGGAGCCTGTGCACGGCGTGCACGGGCAGGGGGACAGAATCGCCAAATCACTTCGTCTTTTCGGGCCCCGCTCATGAACGCAGTTTTAAAATAAACCAAAGCTAAAGCCACTTATTCAGAAAACTCAGCTGATGTTTCTCAAAGCATTAACTCGCTTAGAAGCGACATTTCAGCTGCTATAAGGGCCATCCTCCCTCACCAGTCAAAATAGTCATTTGTTGTTATCTAAAAATATTTTTTGGCACTAAAAGCCTCTGTGACACTTGACCAGGTGTAAGTCCCTGTTCCCTGGGTGCTCACTGTGGCACCTGGAGGGGCGGAATACCCACGCGGGTGCCCACCCAGCATGCCCACTCCTGGGAGTAATTCTCATACCCCAGGTTCTGTGCTCCTTCCCCAGTTCGATGTAATTTCGGAGAAAGGCCGATGAATAACCACTGTTGACTCAGGTGGGTCAGCGTCTGCCCTGGCTGGGGTCGATGCCCGGCCCTGAGCAGGCCCTGCCGGCCCTGCTCCTCCTCCAGCCCGCACCCCCTCTCTGGCCCCCCAAGGTCGGAGCGACTCAGGGGTAAACACCCACGCTTCCAGCCTGGGCTTGCCAGCCAGGTTTTCCTCCTCCTGCCACAGAGCCTGTTCCCATGTGGGCATGGGCAAAACTGAAACGCAGGGTGGGACGCTGAAAAACAGCAAAAAAATATAGCAGTGAGCCCACATGAGACCCCTGCAACCGAGGGCACCCAGAAAGCTGTGGAGTGGCTGGTGACCGCCACAGCACCAAGGGAAAAGCCCACTTACAACACACTGGGGCACTGCTGGCAGAGGAGAGGTTTGGGTTTTCTCCTGCCAGTAACTGGACAGCCAGAGTGGTGAGTGGTGCAGAGTTTAGGTTTATTTCACAGATATGTCCATCAAAAATTAAATACCAGGTTTTGCCACTTTTTTTAACACTGAACAAATATGTACAAAATATGAACAATGTGAGGTATAAAACCACAAGACTTTTAAAGAAAACTAGTATGTACAGAAGCAGATATGTGTACGATAGGCATTATCTTCCCATGGCCGTGTGCCTCACTGATGCCCCGCAGCTGATGCTGGTTTCTCTCCTGCAGCAGGGCCCTATCGCTCTCTGCATTTTCTCTTCAAATATGAAATCCATAAAAAAACAGTGCTAGAGATTTTAAAGGATGAAAGTATTTTTTTTCTGCAAAATGGAACCATCCAAACTGTGAGGCAAGATTCTCAAAAATCTGAGAAGGCACATTTCACCTCACACAAGAAGAAAAAGGAATCTGTCCGACAGCTCTACCTGACAAATGGAGGGATGTCTCAGTAGAGAGCACCACAGCACATAAAAGGGTGTGAGCATAAGGCACTTCTCGGGATGGTCAAATCCCTCCCTATTTCACAGAACATGTTTCTCTGCTTACAAAGGGCGTTTAAATTAATCTATTTAAAGAACGTTTGTTTACACATATAAAGGGCTTAGTCCTGCAATCCATACTCACTTCCACACTAGCTAGAGTTTTGTCTGATCACCGACAGCAGCTGATTCAGACCCTCTCCACCACCGCGAGTAAGGACAGGGTGCAGGATTATATTCCAGTTAGAACATTGATTATTGTACAAACATATCTTACAAATAATTAAATACAAACCACGGTCCTTTAACCAAACTGGAGATGACAAAATGGAACTGTTTCCAGAAAATACATCTTTCTTTCTCTGCTTATTATAAAATGAGTCTATTTGGTGATGCTTTTTTTCTTTCAGTGTAACGGTGAAAGTTTTCTTCTGCAGAAAAATATTCTTTCAAACCAGCCCCTGGTAAAGTGCAAGCCGAGTTAGGGTCCGCTCTCTGCATGGGGCTGTTAGTGGGCAGCATTGTAATAGCCTTTATCGCCTTCAATGTCCACTTCTTGATCAGAGTCATCAGAGACATCTGACTCCAGGTCCTCCTGTGAGGCTGGCGAGGGGGTGTACTGTGAGCCATCCAGAGAGACCTCCTTACCCTTCTGCTCAGGGCTCTGGCAGCTCTCCGGCCTTTGGTCACTGTGACTGTCAGCACCTTCTACTTCTTCTTTTTTGGTAGCCTGGGGGTTCTCCTGCAATGAAAGAATCCTGCTTGGTACAGAACTACAGGCCACAGAGACAGGAGGCCTGGGAATTCCAGCTGTGCTGTGTGGGAAAACCACCTTGGGTTTCTTGCAGAAAAAGGCAGGTGTCCCACTACCTCCGTGGGCCTCCTGCCTATAAACCTGCCTGAGTGGGACAGGGCTGGGCGAGGGCTCTGATCGCACTCCCTCACAGCCACAGGGGCTGCTGCCGTGAATAAGGCTCCTTGGCGATGGTTATCGCAGCCACTTCAAAAGAGTCAGGAGCTGCTGGAGCCCAGGAACCTCTGAACTTTTGTCTTTAACAAAGCAAATGTTTATTATGAGTCTACAAACACCGACACACAGCTTCCTCCTGCCCTGATCTTTCTTTAATTACACCCGACAGCAAGAGCAGGGAGGCTGAATCCATCAGTGGCCCAAAAGCAAATGGAAAAAAAATACTAATTAAGCTAAAACTCAACATTAAAACACTCACCACTAAAACCAAACCGAACCAAAACCGTGTTTGTGAAGGCAAGAGTACCCTGTGTCGGCACCTGTCTGGAGAGCCCAGTCCCCTAAGGCGGCATTAAATGCTACTCTAAAGAGAAAGCAGGCAGAGACACGTACCCAGGATATAACCGTGCGGGCTTGGAGAAATGGATGTGACTGAATGAAAAGGAGGAAATGACTTAAAATGGCCGAGATCCCAAGCGAGCTCTCTGGACACTGTGGCATGGGTTGGGCCCTAGCCAGCCTCTTGCCAGAATAATAGGACTTTATTAAAAAAATCAACTGAAGATTGAGTTAAACTCAGGTGAAGGTCACAGAACAGATTCATCTAGAGCGTGGTACTGTGATTAGTTTTCTTTTCTTTTTACTTTTATACTAAAGGCTAATTTGCCAGTAAAACATGTGCGTCCATGATGCACTTGCTGAAGCCAGACTCAGGCCAAAATGTTGGAATTTTTCCAAAATATTTGAGCAAAGTGACCTCAATTTTGCCAAGCCAGGCAGGATCAGGCCCTATGTGCCATAAAACCCCCTAAATAACTAACTGCCTGAGCATGATTTCTAAGGGAAGGGAAACTGCTTTAACCTCTTAGCCTCACACACTGTAACTGCTTGTGAACAGAAAGTAAAAGCTACTCAGTTTTCCATGTGGCTCCTCAAAATTAACACGATGTTTGTACCTGCCTTCTCCCAATGTTAGCAAAATACTTTGACTTAAGTTTATTAAGAGGGGGTGTTTTAAAACACCGATAAATATCATTCTCAAAAAAAACTGCCTAAGTAATTTACTGACAATTACTTATCTTCTCCACGTTAATTGGCTAAACAACATATGGGTTTACAAAACAATTAGTGTGGAGTTTTAATAGGTGGTGTGTGAAAGACGGGCATAATTGATATAGGAACTACATTAGGAGCTTTTAACGTTAGTGCTGCCTGAACGAGCCCTCATGGATTCCGGCATGACTATTTGTCTTTTTAATCAAGGTGAAGAGGTTAAACAGCCTTTCAGATGACTTCTGCATACAACCTGGAATAGGCGAGCACAGCATAAGATAAGACAATTAAAATACTTATTTCTATAGAAACAGAAACATCCACGTACCTGCTTTAGCCGCCTCCATTTGGCTCTGCGATTCTGAAACCACGTTTTGACCTAAGCAACGACAACAAGAAAAGGCACGGGGTAGTCTTGGAGCCGGTAAGTGCCTGGAGCCCAAGCCACAAGCAAAAAGCAAGAACCTGCCAAGCACTCCCTCCCCGCCGACCCCGGGCCGGCTAGGTCCCCAGGAGCGATGCACCGACAGCAGCCGCACGGCGGGGCCGGAGCGGCGGGGAAGGGGGTGCGGTTCCCCGGGGCAGGGGCACGGCCTCACCTGCCTCTCGCTGAGCTGCAGCATCTTGGCCAGGCGCTTCCTCTCCGGCGGGGAGAGGTATTTCTGCGTCTCGAACTTCTTCTCCAACTCGATGGTCTGGTCGTTGGAGAAGCGGACCTGCCCTCCCTTCCTCTTGTGCAGCGGCCGCTGGATGAAGGGGCTCCACAGCAGCGGCTTCCCTACAAAGAGAGGCACAGCGTCGAGGGTCACTGGCCGGCCGCGGACACGCGTGACTGGGGAGCCCCGGCCCTGCCCGGGCCCAGGCCTGGAAGCGCGCCGGGTCCAGGGCTCGCTAATTTCCTTCGCCTGATTTTATTTCCCCCAGTTCCTACTCTGATCTTTCCCCTCTCCGATTTTTCCCCTCCGCTAGACAGAGAGACCAGTTAAAGTCACTCTACGGGCTTTGGCAACATTTCCGTCAATGTGTTTCCTGTTGGTCTATCTCGCAAAGAAAGAGACCAAAAAAAAAAAAAAAAAAAAAAAAAAAAAAAAAAAAGACCTTTGCTTCCTTCTGCTCTTTCACTGCGATGCCCTAGATGCCCTAAAGAAACCGTCTCCCTTTCTCTGAGCCAGTGCCCGGGTCCCTGCGGACAGCGGGGACATCGCGGGGCTGGGCAGGGGTGATGCGCCAACACGAGGGCACTGGGCTTCCGAGAAGAAGTATCCCCATGTCCCCCACCCCCGGCTGGGGGCTTGCCCGCCAGAGGCCGTGGCGTGCCCGCCCGGCTGAACCCCGGGCCGGGGCCGCTTGAGGGGCGAGGCGGTGCAGGCAGCGACACGCCGGGGAACGTGCCCCGCTGCGGAGCCGCGACCGCGTCCCGGGGCAGGAGGCTCCGGCCAGTGCTACTGAGTCACGCTGTTTGTCTTTCTGCCGGCACCCTTTGCAATTTGCTGCATTGTTTTTCGAGATTTTGCTTGCGTCAGGCTTTAGTAATTCTGGTGCAAAACAGACTCAAAAAATAGGAAGCAACTGGTTATTTTAGCTGTCATAAAGTCACATCCCACACAGAGGAAATGAACAATATCAGAAAAACGGATCCCGGCTATCAGAAGTCGAGTGTTTCCTGAATTTGTCTGTATTGAGGATGTCGATAAAGTAATCAGCAATGTGCACGACTCCCGGGGAAGAGCCTGCTTCAGGCGGCCAGGAAAACACTTAACAGCTTCTGAAACCAGATTTACTCCTATCGAGAGCTCAAGGTTTCCTGTATGAACGGAAAGGGTCAGCCTCTTTCACTGCACAAATGTGGTGAGTCAGGTCCAGTTTTGCAATCACTAAGAACAAGTGCTGCAGCCCGGGCACGGGGCTCGGCCCCCGCAGCGGGGTCGCTTCCCCCGGCCAAGGGCGCGAAGTGGTCCCTGGCGCCCCCGACCCGGCCCGACCCGGCCCGGCCCGGCCCGAGCCGACCCGCGGAGGAACTCCAGGGGCCCCAGCGAGCGGAGCCGGCCTCCCGACTGTTTTTCAAGTCATCCGCAGGAAAAGACTGAGATCTGCCATGCGATCTCCAAGCACAATTAAAACTCCCCACCAAAACCACACGCGACATTACTAAGGACACTCTCAGAGTCACTTGGTTTGAAGGAAAACAAATCTGAGTCACCGCGGCCGCACACTGTGGTCTCGCCGCCAGACCTGGAGCGCGGCACGTCTTTAATTTACTGTAAATCAGACGGGGGCCGGAGGGAGCCGGGGGAACACAGAGAGGCGGCGGGGCGGGCGGGAAAGGGGACCGCTTTCAAGCACTTCCCATTTACCCCAGCCCCGACGGCGGAATGGGGACGGGACGCGAGCTGCGCGGCAGCCGGGGAGGGCGGAGGGGAGGGCACATGGCTTACCCAGGGGGTCCTGCCGGATCAGGGCGTGCGCGTAGTCGCCGACGGCACGGGGGAAGGAGTAGAGGGGCCCGGCGTAGGCGCCGGTGCCATAGGTGGCGGCGAGGTGGTGGGAGAAGGCCGGGTGGACGGGGGTCGGCTCGTAGATGGGGGTCCGGTACGGGGACACCAGGCTGGTGAAGGAGGAGTTGGGCGACGGCAGCGTCGGCGGCGGCGGGGCG
>VXBT01011130.1:1659661-1704163 GCA_013400235.1 Oriolus oriolus
AAGCCGGCCCCGACCGCGGCGGCTGGGTGCTGGCACCGCCGCCGCGGGTTTCTCTGGGCTCGGGTTACCCTTCGATAGGTTTCTATTGGCGCGGGGCGGAGCCCGCGTGGTCTCTGTCCCCTTCCTGCCACGGCGCCGTCTGGCCAATGAGCCCGGCCAGGGAAGGGGGAAACCACCCCCCGCCGGCAAACACTCCCCCCGCCTCCCCGAGCGAGCTCCCCGCGGCGCCAATCAACCACCGCCGCAGCCCGGGGGAGCCCGGGGGAGCCCGGGGCAGCGGGGCGCGATCCGCCGCCCGCCGGGCCCCGACGGCACAGGGGGCCCGGCGCCTTCCGCAGCGACTCCCGCTCCTCTGCCCGCGCACAGCTCAGCGTCACCCGGTTCTCGGGCTTCCCCGTGGGGGTGCGCGCTGACCCCTGCAGCGTGGCCCTGGCGCAGACCGAGGGAGGAGGCAAGAAGGGGATGGGCACCCCCCACCCGGCCCGGCGAGCTCTCCTTTGGAAAGGTCCGCGCGGGCGCTCCGCCTGACTGCGTGGGCCGGGAACTGGTGGGGGGATTGCGTGGGCGGCGGGGCCGCACCGGCTCCTGCCCCGTGCCCAGGACAGGGCCGAGAGCACGGCGCTGGCGAAGCAGGAAGTCGCGCCGCACTGCTCGCGTCCCGCCTGGCACCGACGGCCGGCACCGGGAGGCAAACTGGGGGGCGATGGGGCGTCCCTGGGCCGCGCGGGGCTGGGGTCCCAGTGCCCTACAGCCCTGGCAGAGAAGGCGGCGCGACGGCCCGAGCAGCGCCACCTGGGCTCCATCGATTAAATTTTTAAGATCCCGCCGGGTGATTCCCCCTGCGCAGCGGCCCCGAGCGAGAGACACGCTCTCCGTCCTGGCGTCGCCGACTCCGCTCCGCGGGGCCGCCACTTGCCAGCACCGCTGTCGGCCGGGCTTGGGCGAGGGGTGGCGGGAGCTGTGTGGAAGGGGCAGCGACCCCCGCTCTGCCCGCGCCCCTCAAGCACCCGGGGCCTCGCCCCGACGGCAGCGGCTGGAGCAGCCCTGTACCCCTCCGTGCGAGCGGAGGCGGCAGGTGCACCCTGCGTGTCCGCGGACCCCGCCGTGCGCCGTCTCCCTCACACACCCCCGTGCTGACAGCGAGCACGGAAAGCTGTTGAGGAATAGCAGGTGCTGGCATAACTTTGGTTTTTTGGGGTTTTTTTCCCTTTAAAAAAAGAAAAATAAAGGTCTCCAGCTCAAACCCACGAAGATCTTAATAACTAAGAGGCTCAGAGCAAGACGAAAGGGTGTTGGTGAAATGAAAAACAAAAAAATATATCTTTTAATAATACAGAGAGGTTGGGTTTTCTTTTTCTTTACATTGTTAACAAATGCCAAAACTCACCTTTAAAGCGTGGTCTTGTGTCTTGTAAATATCAGGTACACGTAAAGCGAGCTGACAGTTTTGATTATTTTTTCTCTGTGCTCAGTCTCCCAGGCATTGCTCTTTCCAAGGGGTTTAGTTAATGTTTTCATCTGGAAGTGTTGGATTTGCAGCTTGATTTACTTAATAAATGTACAGTAAACCGATGACCCGTTGCCCTCTGGAATAACGACGTGCATGATATGAGGCAGCAGAATGGAGGGCCCCCACAATATTTTACAAGCTGTCGATTCAAAAATCTTGAGAACAAGTTCATGCAAAAAGAAAAAAAATGTTTTGCTGTATTATTGGAAAACAAATAAATAGAGGAAGAGATTATTCTTTTCTGACTTTATACAAGCAATAGGCCTTGTTAAAAGGAAGTTTTAATGACACAGTTATTACATTCCACTACCACTGCATAATCCCTAACAAGAAAAATGAAGCACTTAATTTTGCAGTTCTACAGAACCGCCCCTTTCAAATTCAATTGTTAGACCTCAGCCTTCCTCCTTCCACGGGTTGGAGACTATTAAATCCGCATTCATGAAATGTCACATTTATTGAACTACATAATTTTTTAATATCACTAGTGCAGGTTTTATAGTTGATTTTATTGTTTTTATGGCCATTCAGGGCTCTAAAACCCGGATTTTTTCAATGTTGTCCTTATAATTTTTTTCACACAGTCAGAACTAATAAAATAGAACAGTTGTGACTTTTTAATGCAAGGGGTCTCGGAGTTTCAATATTTTCACTCTGCTGGATACTAAAACCAATAAAAATACGTGAGATTTTAATTATTTTCTGGATTAAATAAAACCTTTCCCTTTTTGCTTGGAACATACGTTTTGTTTGTAGTTTTTGTCGTGAGGGAGATAATGCAGCTTCGGACAAAATACATTATTACCAATATTGTTGCAATGAGTACAGTTTTGACCGGATTTTACAGTCTAATGGGCATTTAAAGTAAGGTGCTGTAGATCAGGGCAACCAAGACAGTGCTTTAGTATTTCTATTATTTCTTCTCCAGGTTCCCTCTGGAAAGCTCTCCAATTTATCTGGAAAACCCTGAGCGGGGGGTAGAGAGAGAGAAGCCTTGGGAGAGAGAGAAAATACACGCCTTTCCCGATTAAAAAAAAAGGAATCCTTTCACATTAATTTTCTTGGTATGCACTTGAAACACCCCCAAGTTTTCCTGCTAATCTGGGGATTTCTGGAGGGCGGCGGGGCGGGATGCGTGCATCTCCGCACTGGCACGGTCTCAGCCCGAAGGGATCGACTGGAGAACTCATTATTTTGTGTAATAACTTCGGGGCCCTGTCTTCCCCTTCGCTTTCCGTGAAATCACCCGCCTTCGAGGAGTTCTGAGCTCAAGGAAAAAATAATAATAAAAATCAAGGCCCCCACTTGCTGCGGGCGGCCCCGCTGCCAGCCCCGACGGCGGACCCGGGCGGGACCCGGGCTCCCCCTCTGCCGCCCGGCCGCGCTCCCTGCGGGGCGGACAGAAAGAGAAGCTCTGGCCGGAGGAAGCCGGTGCGACTGTGCTGCTTCGTGTGTCCCCTCAGGTCAGGGGCCAGCGGGGAGGGGTCGGACGGGCTCCCTGGGGGAAGCAGTGCGGTCCCGGCTGCCACCGGCCGCCCCGTGAGTGATGTTGCCACGCTGGCCTGGCAGGACGGTGCCCCCGGGGCTGTGCTGTAAGCCTGGCCCAGCCTCGCTCATCGGCTACTTTGAGCTTATTTCCCTCCCCTTCCAGCCCTTGTCCTGCGTGGAGCCCGGAGCAGCTTTCCCCAAGGCCGGCGCTCCACAGGTGCCTCGAGTGGCAATGGGGGGAGCCTTTGCCGGAGGAAGCGGCACCCACGGGCTCCGGTGGGGCTCTGGAGCCTCCCGCCGGCCGCCACCGCCTCCGTCCCGGTGCCGCGGGGAGTCGGCAGCCCCGCGGAGGCGGCGTCGGGGCCCGGTCCCGCTCGGCGGCCCGGCTGCGGGTGGTCGGATCTCTCCCTCTCTCCAGCCCCAGGGCGAGGGCGCAGCACCGCTTTAATTTAGCGTTTATGTGTCGCCGTGTTCGTGAGCGGTTTTTACGGGGCGGCGGTAACGCGAAACACCTGGACGGCGGCACCGCGGGCGCGCACGGCAGGGGCAGGCGGGGGCGGCGGAGGGCGCTGAGCTGTGCCGGCCTGTCCCCAGGCCGGTGCGTTAAAATAAAATAAGAATAATTTTAAAAAACCAAAACCACAATCCCCGGCCAGTGTCAGAAAATCAGGAAATGAAAGCTTCCAAAACCAGCGACACACGCCAGGCAATATTTCCATCTCGCTCATGATTATCTGTGATAAATGCCTCGATAAACAGAATATTCCTGATTCCTGGAGTGGCTGTATCGGGCAATACATAAACCAGTCCGCAATTTGTAAGTGAGCTTGTCTGGAATCACAGAACACTTTCCTTTGCCTCACGGATTGTTATCACTAATGTGTACCTAGCTGGTTTCTGGTCTCCAAACTGGGATTTTCACCTACAATCGCACCCTCTGTGACACTGCAGGCTTCGGCAGAGTTACACTAGTGATGGATCGTTCCTAGCTGCAATAACTGTGTTTGGCTGTACAGAATTAGTGAGCAAATCAGCAAAACTCCATCTTTTTAACTGCTGGAGCAGGCTACCAGCAGCATCATTCCCTAATGCTACAGGGCACTTTCCAAGAGGATCCAGCCCACAGCCATTCCATCCCTTCCCATTACTGAAAATATTTCAAGACTCTTCCAAGAGAGGTGAGGCCACAGCCTTGAACACCTTCCAAGGAGGAAATAGGAGGGAGTTCACCTCTCTGATTTTCCTAGCATCATGGAAGCCAGACTGCTCCAGACAGAGGCACTGCACATTGCAGGGTGATGTCAGTAGGTGCTGCCTTCTTCCAGATAACTCATCTGTTAGATATTCACATCTTACAACTTCCTCCTCCTCACCATCGTGATTTGATTCAATAAATGAGTTACAACTGTAATAAACATTAAGGCAAGTCAGTCTTAAAGGCATTCATTATATGTAGCAGAACAAGACAAATCTTGGTCTAAAAAGGGGTGGACAACATATAAACTATTATTCTAGGCAGAGCTAACAGGAGCTTATAGCATTTTACTCTACATCCCTATGATTTTGCCAAATTTAAATCATCCAAGTGAAAAAAATTCTGTTCTGAGGGAATCTGCATCACGCTGAGTACATTTAAGGTTTCAGCAAAATGGGTTCAGCTGTTTCTGAGCATTGGGTTAGAAGGAAACAGATTTTTTTTGCTGGCATTTAGGCATCCTTGCTTTGCCCTGAAAACCTGCAGAGCCCCATCACAGGGAAAACTTCAAGAGATAGAAGCAACCAGCAAAAAGTCGGCCAGGGATTGTCTTTTCAGTTCTTCCTGTGCTCTTTTACTCGGTGTAGTGGTTTAGATTCAGGCAAAATAAAGATCCTAAACCTCTGCAGAGAGATACAGACACCTCAGGAATGTTTAAGCCACCCATGGGCTTGACTTAGCTCTCTGATGATTTGAAGAGCTCTTCTTTCCCAGCACTGAATATTTGTAGGTATGAGAGATGTGCTGCCACCAGCAAGTGCCATTTTCCCATTTGCTGTCACCAGCTCTGATGGAAAAAAAAAAAGAAAAGCAAGCTATAGAAAAGCTTTAATGGTGCTTTTGAGTCTTGTCAAGGATTTCCAAGGCAGCACATGCCAGACCCTCAGGGGAACACATTGTTAAGGTGCTTCCATTTCCTGCAGCCCCCAATATCATTAATATCTCTTCTGGGACACCTTGACTTACAAAGCGGAATATGCAACATTTATGGCTCTGTGGTAAAAGGAAGGAACGCATGGCCCCACATTATAAACATAGTTTAACACAGCTTCCTTTCTGGACTGGGCTGTCTTAGTGATTATTGTGACACCAGTATCTCTAAACCAGTTTAATTCAGCTGAAATGTGACATAATTCACCAGAGTTTTCTTCTGAATTGCAAAGAAGCACCCTATTAAACTACATAGAGTGTAATGTTTTCTGAAATGCACTTTTCTAACATTTTCTTAGTCTGAAGGCTTTCTCGTCTGACCATTATGAGAATGTGGTGAACAATGCTATGAAAAACAAAGCAATATATTGTTTCTTATAGGCTCATATTTCCTATATATCTGCCACCAAAAACATGAGCTATTCTGGATCCTGCCTATAAGTGCGACTGAAAGCTGCTTGTTTAATTATATTTATTTGGGGTGATGGCAACTGTAACATGTTAAAACTTCTCTATATTCTTATGTGTTGGCTACACATATAAAGATTACGCCCAAAACCATATATAATTCCCAGGGGCTAGATTGCTTCTCACATCTTGCACAATCATTTACGTAAGTGCAAACTCAATCTAAAATGCTGCTAACACAGACTGCTGGCTACCGTACACCCACTCTGTGTTGATATAAATGACTATAACAAGACACCAGACAATGGAGAATCTGCCTAAACTACAGTGATGACAAAACATCCTTCTTTTTTTTTTTTTTCTTTTTTTTTTTTAACAGAGCAATCAGAACACAAAATATTATATGTTTCAAACAGGACTTGTGCAGCAAGATTTTTCACGGTAATAGTTCCAATGAGTCCAAAGTACACACAGCTAAATTTGATGTCAGTAGGAATTAGGTATGAATAGGGAGTGTTACTCAGTTATTTTTGTTAATGTTTTCCAGAGCTTACACATTCACTCTACATTTTTTAGCAAACTTTATCATTTTGGCATCATAAAATCAATCCCTAGATAGGTTTGTTTTATCCGGAGCAGACACACACATGCAGTTGCTGTTAATAGTCAAATACAGAAGCTTACAATAACCATCTAGCTAACTATTAATGCTTGTTTAACAGTGGGGTTAGAAGGATGGACCTGAAGTCTGTCCTCATCTAACAACAGATTAATAGACTCTCAGGTGCAGAAACTCTTCAAAAGGCTTCATTTTCACAGGTAGAAGCCAAAATATGTGGGTAGAATTTGCTCTAGAAGGCCGGAGGAGGAATTGCCTCAGAGACAAATTCAGAACTTGTGCGATGGATTTGGAGTCCATTGAAGCTGATGATTTTCATAGGCAATTCATTTCTTTTTCATAACAGACTGAGAGAATATGCCTTCTCAGTGTGTGGTTGCACACGGAAATGTCTCATAAAGTACAATATTAAATAGCAAAAAGGAAAGGAAGAATAATTTTTCCCTAAGGCAGATGTCTCCCCTTCTTGCTCCTGCCCCTGAACTGAGGTCTCCTCATAATAGAAACTGCATAGCCCAGAATCAACTGACAAAACACAGCAGCATCAGTCACAGACAGTACCCAGCCTCGAGTCTCTGAGTCCAGAGACCTCATCATTTCAATTACACTGTTAGTTCATGCCAAAGGTGTTGGGAGAGTTACACAACACAACTTCTACTTATTATGCTACTTCTCGTAAAAGCAAAGGATAAGTTGCACTTGACATGAAAATAAATATGCCAGTATAAAATCTGTATATATCTAAAATCTGTATTCAAAACATTGCAGTACTTTCCAAATAGTTTAAGGTTTGGGCTTGACTAACTCTTTGGAACAGCTGCTCTTTCTTAATCCTTCCTTAGTTTGTCCATCTCATAAACTTACCTCATCTTAGTACTGGGGAGGGAAGTTGTAGGTGTAGACATAGAAGTTTTAGTGTTGCAGAATCTAAACCATAGTCCAGATGTTCCCTTGAAGTCAAACCATGACACCAGAGTCAAACCTGATACAGATGCTACTTGAAATCTTGATCTCTAACCATACTTTGTTTATTTTAAAATGCTTACTTTAAAACCTCACAGCAAAATTAATATGAAAAGATGTAAATAGGTGTCTGAATAGTATCCTCAGCAGACAGACAGGTGACAGACAGGTGCTGAGAAGAGACAGCTGGACTTCAACCCCGAGCTTAGTGCTACATCCTCGAAGATGGACAGCTTGTACCCGTGCAGCTCAACTGCTGCACAGTAATTCAGAGGCAGATCTACAGCCCACACTTTCGCACATTCTGCTGGAGGAGACACATGCAGGAAATGCCTGGGGAAGGATCCTGCACTACACTGGGGATCCCCTTCCCCAGCACTGTCAGTGAATCCCCACCATTCCAAAGCATGTCTGCTCCCAAGGATTCCAAGGCAGCCCCAGACAGGGCAGCTTGTGGGGATCATTCATACAAAGAGCTATGAGAAATATTATGCATATAGGTCATATGCCAATACATACAGTTCTTCCCATGCCAAGGTACAGCCAAAGATATAATCTGAACAAAAAGGGGCTTTTTAAAATCTGTTCAGACTCATAGAACATCTGGGGAGGAGATGCAGAAGGCAGACTGGTCAGCAGGACAGACTTCAGAGATCCTGTAGAGAGAGGGAGAGACCTATTAATTACAGAATAATAATCAACCAAAATTATTCCTTGTATAATATTACCAACATGTACTAGAAATTAACAGGAGAAATATCTTCATTTGGAAGAACAGATTCCACACTGCTGTGTAGCTGTGCGTTTGGATTTTGTGTAATCTTTGGGAAATCCATACATTTTCAGTAATTTTCTTGAGAAGGTAGCGCTAATTAAAGTTTTAGGATTAATTAACATGATATAACCAATTAAAACTGGAGGCAGAGGTAGCTCACATTTGTCCTTTGAAGAACATCTGCCGGTCTGGGAGGAACAGTGTTAACCCTTTCTGACTTTTGCCATCACATTCTAAGAGATTCGTTTGCGAAGAAAAGAGATCTTCTGTCTCAGATGTACTGGCCATCAATAAAGGCAGTTTAATTGGACCGTGATTACAGAATCAGGTCAGAGTACTCTGCTTTTGAAGATAAATAAGCAATTTCATATTAAGACGTGCCTAAACTGAGCCCTATATGTCACTTAGTCTCTGTGGCTTCCCCAGCTGCTTTTCTATTGTTTTTGTCTCTTTCACATTACATTACATTTCCCCTCAGGACTGAATCTATCGGTAGACATGACATTGCTCTTCATGCAGCCTTCATAGCACCCATCTGACACCTGTAAAATATTAAACTGTAAGAATGTGTGTTAAAGTCAGTTAGCCAGGATAAGTGTGTTCTATAGATAAATGGGTTTGTTTGGGAGAGAGCACCACAACCTCTGTCTGTATCACTGAAGGGTAAATTCCTAAAGAGTCAGGATGCTGTAGATAACCATTAAATCACAGAAAGCAGCAGAAGGAAGTCATGTCGCCCACAGTGCACACTCCTCAAACCCTGCTGCAGTTGAAACTGTTGCAATACAATGCACTTTCAATTTTGCCTGTCACATTTTCTACAGTTTTCTTCATGTTTAGTTCACATACGGGCTTTGAATACTTAAGTCTCACTGTCTGTGGGTTTCATGACATGTATAGTTTCTTAGAGACTATTGATAAAGCCCAAAAAGGATCAGTCTTTCCACACCTGCCTATACCCTAACTTAGACCCAGGGATGTGCTTTCTCCAGAGAGCACCTGAACCAAAGTTCTGCCAGCATTGCCACAGACAGTAATGCAAATGGGACATGAACAGTGCTTCTGTTGCTTTTGGGACATGCAAGCAGCACTCGAGCCCCTCTTCACAGTGTGGGCAATGGCACTGCTGAGTTTGTGCCCACAGTTCTCTCTGCTGGGCGAGAGCATCACAAGCTGTGCGCTCCTGGCAAACATTACACACTGAGACCAGGAACACCCAGGTCAACCCCACACATGGGGCAAGGCCGGGGATGATAAAGCCTTGTTATTACATTTTCTTTCTGTTATGCCTGTCACTACTTATGCTACTCTCTTGTCCCACACTCACCAAGTTCCTCTCATTCCTGCACGTTTACACTTAAAACATTAGTCGACAGTTATTATGTCACCTTACTCCCTAAGCGTTGGTTAGCAAACTATGCTGTCAGCTCTTTGTACTTTTTCTCATCAGGCAGTTCTTCCAAGCATATAGCTACAGTTGGCTCTTCTTCTCTGAACTTCCTCCAGCTTGGCTTCCCGGTAACGAGGCGCAGAGAACTGCACTCACCTTTTCCAGATGCTATCGCACGTCAGTTCCAAGAAGAGAGACTTACTTGCTCTTTCCCTGTGGTGTGTCTCCATGAGAGCCCCAAATTACATTGACATTTTTAACTGTGGCATCACCTAGAAAATTCAAATGCAAATTCAGAGGTGCCCTCCTTGCTCAGCACAGCAGTCGCCACGTATTTTCTGCTGTAAGAGTAAAGGAAGACCTCAGACCTCATCTTTCTAACAAACATTACTATTTCTGTAGAGACCTCAGATTGTTTTCTAACTTTTCACACTAATCACGTGAATTGGCTTATTTATGACAGGGAGAGGAACAATAGGAAGTATTAACTAACCCTGTACTGGTGGTCAGAGTAAAGCAAAAACAAAGCTGGTTTCCAGTTCTCTGCTGTGAGACTGATTTTCCATTGTCGTTCCGCATTATCTTCCCATTTAAGTCTGCTCATGCAATTCTGTTGTGCATCCTGTAATTCTCTTTTAGTAGGTTTAAAACAAACAAAAGGAAGTACTTTTTCACACAGCACATAATTAAATTATGAAACTTGTTGCCGTGGGAAGTGCTGGATGCCAAAAGTCCAAATGGGTTCAGAAAAAGAGAAGACAAATTAATGGAGGATAGGTACGTTGATGAGTATTAAACATAGTAGCTTGCTCACAGTGTTTGGCTCAGGAAGTCCTTTCAGAGCTGTTTGATGAAGGCAGGAAAGGATTTTTCTACTGGTGCCTGTTTCTCCCACAGCTCCCCTCAGTAGTCTCTTCTGGTCACTGGCAGGAAGAAGACATAGGAGTTAATGGTCTTAGTAAAGCAGATCTAGTGCTCCTCTCCTAACGAGACACACAGATATCAACAGATGCCTGTAAGTTTAAAAAATACAATCTTTAAGCCAAAAATTGACTTCTCTTTGGATGTTTTTATCAGATCTGATCCAGCTGACTTTAATACATGCTGTTTACAGTGAAACGTATGACTGAAATAGGGTATTTTAAGGTTTCAGCATGGCTAGATTTATTGGCCCAGCCTAAAGTTTGATTTTACAGCTATTACAGGCTGGATCAACTTTACTGAGGACTGCTGTCAAGAGGCAACCTGTTATCTGTGCTGTGAAAGTTATATCTGCTCCTGGAGCTCTCTCCCCTCACTGGAAAAATGCTCCCACAGGCCATTGTGGTGCCATCTCTTCTTGTTGACTTTGCTCTGCAATTGCTGGTTTATCAGTCTCTCCTCAGACTTCTCAGTTTGTCCTGGCTGACAAGCAAAATGAACAGAGCCGTACATGTGCACACAGGAGGGAGAGAAAGGCAGGATGGTGAGGAAGGAGAGGAGGGTGGGCTGGTGAGGAAGGAGAGGAGAGCAGGCTGGTGAGACAGGGAGTGAGCCCTGGCCCTTTGGCTGCCACTCTTGTCTGGGCAGAGAGCCTCACCCCACAGGCTGCACCTGTTGCACCAGTCCGTGAGGGAGGGGAAACTGCCCCATAATTTTGATAGCATCATGAGTTGCTTTCATTTCTTGTTCTGTGTTTGGCTGCAAAACATGCTGTCTGATTTCATCTGTGTTGCTTTGTCATGGAGATTTCTTTCTTTCATCATTAAGAATGACAATATCTCATTTTGGTCACAGCCTTGTTTCCAAATGTCTCCTGCATTAGCTCAGACTGTGTGTAACTGCCTTAGTTACTGCAGAAAAATTAACTTAGGCATGGTAATGAATAGACTCAAGTGATTTATTTCTATTGTTGAGAAAGTGGTATGTGTTTATCTACATTATGTTGTTAAAATGCACATGGTTAAAAGCCAGAAAACAGTCTGTTGGCTGGGGGCCTGCCTCACTTGGAAAGTAATGACAATGCAACAGAATCAAATTCAGAGGCTTAATTTTCTCTTTGTCACCAGAAACCCCGAAGTACAGAACATTACCTTTGATTTTGAACAATATTTCAGATCCTCTGTTTGCAGGAAGGAGGTCAGACTGCACAATCTGAGTGAATTAGCCACCTGCTACTGTAGCTCCATCACACAGTACTTTAGCATCTCAATGTTATTGACTCAAATTTCCTAAATTTTACTATAGTTCATCATCTTGTATGACTCTTGGAAATATGAACTTGTAGACTCTGTGGAAAGAAAGCTTACATTCAAGCAAAGTGTCAGGAGCAGCACTGATTCTGCTTTTTCATCTAAGTGGTACTAGGATGGAGAGCCTGAACTCTCTGGAGGGATGTAGCAGTGACTACAGTAGCACTGTGCTGCCAGATGAGTAGGAGAGGACTGTGGTTCAGCAACTCTGGACTGGAAACTGGGGTCTGGACACCTACCTTTGTCACATTTTGCTGATGCTGGAGTTCATGTCGCCATATCCATGTGTGTTTGTGCATGTTCACCTGCTCCCCGTCTTTTAGACTACAGGTATGATCCCCATTCAGTGTATCTTGATGGGAAGCTCTTGGAATATCCATAATTTAAGCACTAATTATAACACAAAAGCAGCGATCTAAATGTTCAAGCCAAAGTCTTGAAAAAAACTATTAAAGCCTTTATTAACCCTGCTTCACTAACAAGTTAAGATGCCCCCATGAAAAACTATGATCAAGCTTTATTTTTGTCAATCAGTTATTAAAATACCAATCCTCAGTTTTTCTAGTGCAAGTTATTCTGGTATCTGCAGACTGGGGTGCACTACTCATGCTGCAGAATATTCCCTAGAAATAATAGGTTAAAATAAACAGCCAACCCAAGCCCAAAGGCAAAGAGCTAGTCCTGGACAACAGGCAAGATAATCAGGGAATAACTAACATAGATAATCAGCAAATCATTCAAATGAATTGATTTGGCTCTGGCTGGCGTCCCTGTTTCTGCCTGAAAGCTTCAGTGAAATCTAAATAAGTGGCAGTTATCTTACTGTCTCTTCCTGTTATCTGACTCTAATGACAGCAGAGGAGAGAGGGGAAATCAACTCTTTGAACAGGATCGTGGCCTTTCATTTAAGTAAATACTGCATCAAAATGGAAACTGCCTGAAGAGTAAGTCTGCCTTGGGTTAGTCCTGAGCAGATTAAGTAATGTATTAAAACCAGACAATACCAGTTTCTTGCAATGGCTTCAGCACCTTCACTGCAAATGTGCACACAGAGAATCAGAAAGTGCTATTTTTAACGACCTGAAGGTGGCTAACAGGACAGCGTGAGGTAGCTGTGAAGAGTTAAAATTCAGCCAAGGCATCTGTATTTTATGTTTCAATAAATGCCTTTAACATTAAAAAAAATCACAATAGGAAAATTTAAGAGTAGTGATGCTTATCTCAGATTCAGCAATGCACTTGTAGCATCCAAGTTAAAATCACTGCCTCCTTAGGCTTCCTTGTAGTTGATAAGGAGAAACACACGGGGCACCTAGCAACAAATCATCCGATGAAGTTCCTGTCTGTCTCCCCTGGCGCTGGAGAGAGCAGGGTATAGAAGGTTCTGACTTAGGTACCTCCATGTAGGTGCCTAAAGGAACACACAGAAAGGCTGAATTCAGGCCATGCCTTGCTTTGGGAGGAGAACTGGGGACCAAGAGGTGGCTTGACCACAAGATGACAATGTCCAATAAAGCTTCACCTGGACTGCTGAGCTCCATCAAAATCAACCACAGGTGTTGAAGAGGTGGTGAGGATTGAAGTCTATCTCTGTCACACCAAACCCCATATGGGTTTAAGATTGGGCCCTTCAGCACACCCAGTACAAGTGGAAATGCTTGCAACTCCATGAAGACAAGACCAAACTGTGGTGGCATGGGCAGAGGGACATGGGCTGTGCTTTGACAGCAGCTTTTGTTAGCAGGCTGGGGAAGCAGCTCTCAAAGTATGGAAGCATGAATTGCCAGCACTCGTGTTCATACCCTTCTCGCTTTCACCAGTGTGGGTACTCACTTGTCAGGGGCTGTTCACACAGCAGAAATGCCACAGAGAGGAGGAATTTCTCTGTAATACTTGGATCCCAGCAGTGCAAGAGTTGTAGTTTCCCTTAGAGCAAGAAATAAAGGTCCAAATTCACTTCTGTAATAATTACTCTTTTTAATCCTTAAAACCCCCTGGGTGTCAGATTTTACTGTAGATCCAACATCTTTTCCAACAGTCTGAATAATTTAATGACAAATACGAGAAATGACAGGACGACATAATACATCTGTACTTTAAGCTTTATTTTGTTTTGCTTTACTTCTATAACTTGAAAAATGTTTTGATCCTGTTTTATTGGAGAGAAAATAAACTGAAAGTGAGACTTAAACCCAAACAGTTTTTCACAGCAGTAGGCGTAAACTCTGGAAAATAAAATGAAGGCTAAAGATGTTCAGAGACTATTAAATGTAATGGGAAAAAAGCACCTATCACTTAACTGAGTTTTTGCTGCTAAGGCAGTTTAATGTTTGCTATTCTCAGGTACTAACATTTATGATAGTAACCTTTATAAAGTCAATTTAATTATCTTTATCTTTTTACAAATAATAAATTTAGTTGTCCTACAATGAAAATCAATTGTCAACATAAGCTATGGTTAACATCTAATAAAACAGCCCTCTGTAAATCCATGATTAATAAGATTGGCTTCTGTATTAACTAACAGACACCATAAAATTTTCTTCCTTGCAATAATTTGTATATTTAAGGTTCATCCTGCTGGACTGAGTTTCCTAAAATAAACTGTTAGAGTGAATGAATAAAATTTTGGCGCCTATCATTATTATATTATAACAATTTAAATATATATCTGTAGCTGAATGGTTTTCAAATTAATGTCATATTTTAATTAAGTCAGAGAAGATGGTGGCTATAGCAAATGATAAGTGATTCACTTCTTTGTTTCCTTTACTTTGTGAACATAATGACAATGCTGCTTAGGTTTTAGCTTGAGCGTTAGAGGTAGCTAATTGAAATGTGAAAAATCGATTTCCCAAAACAATCTTTACATATGACAGGGGTTACTGAAGCTCTTCTGTATAACCAAAAAAAACTCCCCAAACCAACAACAAAACAAAACAAAACCCCCTCAAAACCAACCAGCCAACCAACAAACAAAAAACCCCACCAAAAACCCCCCAACAACCAAACCCAAAACCCCCCCAACACCCAACCCCCCCCCAAATTGGAATTTAGTCCCTTAGAAACATGTTCACAAATTCCTACTTCCAAAGTGGCAGCAGTGGTGCTCAGATTCAGCGTGAAGTTATGGACTATAAGACAGAGGATATCTCTGCCCACCCTTGGAGGTTTAAAAGGCTCCTCTCCCTGTGACAGACACCATGCATAAGGACACTGGTGAGACAGAGTGGCCACTGCAGGCAGTGCTGAGCTTTAACTGAGTTCGGGTCTAGTCTTCAAGAGCAAAACAATAACTTCCTACCTATCCTGAAAGATCCCAAAGTGATTTCACCAAGCAGGGCAAGTACCTATGCTTGAAGTACCTGTAAAAGAGCATACAGAACTAGGCATGAAAACTACTTCCCCCCTTGCCTAGACAAACCCTTCCAAATACCATGGAGTCTTTTGGCCATAGAGACCTAACAGGGCCTTAAGACTGTTTTGTGGGTTTTTTAGGCATCATTTTCACACTCAGCATGTACTTTGGAAAATGGAGATTCTGATCCTTCATCTTACTACTTTACTGTAAGTCAAGTAACTGTAGCAGAATTAGCAAGACTGGACTTGTGCAGTGGGGAAATCAATCCTCGGAGAAGCAACAGTCATTATTATTACTCAAAAGGCTGGGGAGGAAGAGAAGTATCTTACCATGTATTTAATCTGTTTTTAAAATGCTAAAAAAGAATATAGCCTTTCCGGCTAATTGTTATCTTTTGCTTTACAAAACTTCTATGTTACTTAGGGAAAAAACATATATTTTAAAATTAATCTCTGGCAATGAAAAGAAAATTCTTTATCACATGAGCAAAATGCTTCACATAGTAGCTTTAGTACTCTGGACATTCTCAGAATAAAATTATAATAAAAATATATATGTTGACAAGAACTGAGAAGCTCTGAAAAAATCTGATGTACTTTTACGTGATATTTCTGTTTATTTCATTCCTTTATTTGATCATTTTTAATAAAGGAAATCCACTAGTCAAGTTCAAAGTTTTGGTCATTGTACCTCATTCTTTGAATTACAATGATTAGGTTATAAACAGACCAAGAGTGAAAAAAGCATTTCAAGTACAACTAAGGAAGTCAAGGGAATATTTATACAGGTTTAATATTTTGGAGAAAAAGAAAGCAATCCAGTTACCTTCCATTATTTTAGAAAATTTAACTTTGTGTCACCTGAAAACCGACAATCATCAGTTGTAGAAAGCTGGAAAAATGGAACAATTTTCAGACTGAATATGAAAGAGGCAGCTTGTTTCTAACCTCTTCCCTGATGAGAGACTGCTAGACCAAGCATTTGCTCCTTTTTATCTGTCTGAAGAGCACTTGTGTAGCTATCCCATGCCCTCCTTTTGGTAGCCAGACCCTTTTCTAGGGAGCCAAAGAGTATATTAGAAGTATAGAAATACAACATAGAAACGTAAACGTTCACTTCACTGCATTCGCTGTACTTGTACTTTTAACGATTTTGAGACTGAGCACAGCGATGCTGCTTGGATTGAGCTTGTGCACACCCTCCAAGGACAGCCTGCTCTGCTAGGTGGTCTGCATCTCACCTATAGAACCCTGTCACTTAAAGCCTATGAATGCAAAGCATAGCATGATTTATTGTTGTTTAACTTTATAAAGTAACTGCATGGGTGGGCGTGCAGTTTATAGAGCATTGCCCTCTACCATAAAAAGTAGTTTGTAACAGGGAAAGAAAAAAATAGTAGTCAAATGGCTGTAAACACTTGTTTAAAATGCATAAATATTAAAATAGATAGTTAGCAAATATTTTTTCCCTGTTAATGCTCTCAAACATTAGAACTTTCTTTTCTCCCCTTAAATCTTTTTGATGAAAAAGGAATGTTACCTTTATTTTTTCAGTTCTTACCAGTTTTTTTTCTTTTATCACTCCAAAGAGTTAAAGGCTTCCTCTTGTTTCCTCTACCCTTTTAACAGCTAATTGCAATGCTGACTGACACCTAACAGAAAAAAGAAAGCAGTCTAGCAACTCCGCACCTTCTCCTCACTCCTCTCTAGCCCCATGCAATTGTTTGATACCCAAGAAAACAGCAGTCATCAATAGCAGCCAGTCAGCTTAGTCTTCTTTTCTCTCTTCAAATAAATTGCATCCCCCAAAAACTCTGATGCAGCAAGTGCCACAGTTCCTGGTTTCCAGGAGGAAGCAGGAAGTTTCCTTTCCTCTCTTTCCTCCTGGCTGCTCATTTTTCACTTGAAAAGGAAGCTGGTGACTTAATTGTGCTTCTTGTTGCCTCTTATTGTTCTGTCTGCATTCCACCCTTCACATGCATTTAAAGTTATTTTTCCTTATTTCATTTCCCCACATTGTATTCATCGTATCTAAGTTTTTTTGCTAAATCAAGAGGTGTCTCACTTAACCATTAATCCAGAATCCGAACAATACTCATCAGATTAATTAGAACACGGCCATATACTACAGCCCGTCACTGCAACTCTCCTTCAAGCTCAGCTGACTTGAGTCAGTGTAGGTGTGACCCGGCTAATTATTCTGTGGAAATGGCTGTGTACCCTTCTTGTAAAAGATGCCTTACACAGGATAAAATCAAACCATCAGGTAAGTTAGCCTGGACAGTGCCCTTTCTTCCCTCTGGGTTAGATCTGTGATTGCGAGTGCACACAAGAAGCAACTGTTGCTTTATTTTTCTTACCCTTCTTTTCTCTTTGTCATCCATACATCATACAACACACCAAAACAAATTAGTGCTGCTTTCTGCTTTGGTAATGCCCATGTGGTGGGGAGCCCAGAGAGCAGGCCAGGACAAGGATCAAGTTACCAAAGGGGTCTTATCGGCCCTGCAGTAAAACCCAAGGCATGTACTAGGTCATCTTATACACAAATGCAGCTCTTCATAACGCCACCCCTTACTGAAGCTTGAGTATAGAATTCTGCATATGGAAGCATAAATTCAATATAGTTTTTGAAATTTTTTTTTGACAGATGCTCTAGGAAAAGCTTGGCAAAACCCGTATTTCCAAGTCCTGGTTAGCAGCCAGTACCTGAGCTCAGACCAACCTTTAGTGTTAGGGCCATCTAGTGGGAGAGGAGGCACGGACAGGGAGGCTGGGACATGTTCTGCATCCAGATTTTTCATCCTATTCGGCTTTGGTGTGATCTCTGCATACCTGAGCCAACAGAACCATCATCAGCAGATCACTGCCAGTATTGCAAACAAAGGACAACACGACTCCTAGGGCTACTTTAGAAAAAGAGAAAGCACGAAGCAGCCCCTGAAGTTCACACAGCTGTTAAGGAAAGCAGGCTGTGCCTGCACGGCGGGAACCAAACGGCCAAGGTAGAGCGTTTTAAAGAGGATAAAGATAGGGAGCATAAAATATGGCATGATTTTGTGGATGCAAGCTTCCTCAGTTACTGGCTGTTCCAGTTTGTTTGTTCATACTAATCCTGTCAACTGCACAGGGAAACTGCAGTAGGGTGAAAGACTTGCACAAGCCTCTCCCCTTTGGTTTAGGCTATTCAACACAGCTGTGGGATCAAGCCTTGCAGTTGAATTTTAGTTAATGAATGATTTCTTGAACCATTGTGGAAGATTATGCTAACATCTAGTCAGTGTTAACAGGCATGTGGTGCAAGAAAATGGATCCTAGACCCTGGAGAATTAAGCCCATTAAGTTTTAGGTGCCAAAATTTGACAACACCCGAAACAGACCAAAAAGTCTTGCAGCTTCCAGCGTTTCAAGTCCCTTAAAGCAGGAGGACTCATTATATAAGGTAGGTACCAACATGATACTAAGCTGCCTCCCACTTAATCCAAAAAACAAAGCTGTATTTGTGCTTCTAAGTCATTTGAAAGGGAATTAATGTTTTTCCTCCTGCTATTGGACTGCCAGAAAGCAATTAGCTTTGCCCACAGCAGTGAAAGAGAGGATAAATAATAAGAGGCAAGATAGGTGCTCAGATAGACACCTGATTAATGGTCTCCCTCGTGCTACAGGGAATCAGTGCAAGGGTACACTTCAAATAACATTTTTCTGGCTCTAGCAGCAGGACTGCAAAGTGCTGTCTGAATGGTGTCCAGGGTATAACTAGTTGACACACTTGGTCAAAGACAAATAAATACACGGATCATCTATTTGGAGAAACATCAGTTTAAGCCTGCAAGCTCAATACAGAAAAGTGAACAATCTCTTAAATCATGTTTGGACAATTATCTAAGAATAGTGCTTCAATGTCATTGAGGTTGCCTTCCAGTGTCTCTCCCTACTCCCATCATAATTCTATTCATCTACTTCTTTAGCATGTTGCAGCTTGAAGTGTTCTTCAAATTTCCAGGTAAGGAGTATGAAAAGAGCAGCTGGTCAAAAGCTACTGTAGATTACTGGAAATTCACTGTTATTACACAACATAGAAGCTGTATTTGTAACCAAGTTTGCATGTTTTAATGTTAAGTACCTAGATCTTAAAGGAATGCTGCCAGTTTGTGACACACAACCTCACTGACACTGTGTGCCAACCAACACCTCACACCTGCAAGTTAAGAGGAAGATAAGAACAGCGGGGTTCAAACAACCCAAAAGCCCAAGACCCAGCAGTAAGACTAAATTGCACAGAATGAGGAGGTATTGAAATAAAGCTATTGTCTTTTACAAAACAAGGGAAAGAACAATCCTCTTCTGACAGCACAAGAGTTATGACATAGCTGATAACATTTTAGCTAAATTAAACCTGGCACCATAAGAAAATTAGTAAGTTACTCTGAGTGAGGTGCTTGTACATTTGTTTTCCATGTATCAATTTATTTGATGTATCATAGTCAAAACAGAGGAACTGGAATAAAAAGCAGGTATAAAACCAGAACACTTATTTACAATTAATTCATACCTGAAATGGTAACTGATAATTCTAACAAAGCGTATTTCCACATCCCTTTCTGGTATTTTAGATCTACTGAGAAATAGAAAATGATTCCTTACTTGACAACATACATATATATTTAACATAACAGCACCATAATCTACCATAATTTTTTTCTTAAAACTTTGCAAACTGCAACATATAAAAATGGGACCAAGGCATGGGACTGAGCAGGGGAATCTTTTGATTCAACTTTGCATCACTATATCACCATAGAGACTGAGAATAACAAAAAAAAGTTATGGCATAGTAAGACAGTAAGATAGAAATATTTAAAAACAGGGATCTGCAGTGGATATATATTAGTTCAGCAATCTTAAAGGATGCTTAGATTTCTGAAGAAATTCTTCTGTCATATCCTCTGTTTTGTTCTCCACTGTAGTTGCAGATTTGTTCTCTTTACCCTTTTTGACACTTCTTTTGTGCTGGGATTTAAAGAAAATACCCAATGTTAAGAGAATACAAAGAAATTGAAGACTTCTTGCTTATGTGCAATGCAGTACATTGTGTTCTGGGAAAAAAAGTTGACATAACTCCTAAAAAAGGTTCCTAATAGACTGCATTTACTAAAGAGATTGACTGTAGACATACAGAACCTCAGCAGCTATTTTTAAAGGTTCCACAACAAGAAAACATGCTCTCCCCAGCAAGAAAACCCCTAGACTAATATACCAAGAAGTTTACACTGACACATTGGTAGAGCAAAAGGGTCAGAAGCAAGTAAGTAAAAAAAAACCCCAACCTCATGAAGAGTCAAGAATGCCAATATTTCTGCCAGGCCCCTAAGAAAACACTCCACATAAGTTCAACTCTTCCATTAACACACAATTGTATAGCAAATTATGACCATTTTCTTCATGCAGGATTATTTGCTGAGGAGTTTTCAACTGTCTGTCCAGCTTGTCAGAAATCTGCATTATTTTATCCAGTATTAACTGCTACCAGAATCTGCTGTTACTTTAGCTCAAGTTTAACAAAGTATTATCTACAGGATTTAAAGAAGTTGTGAGACTACACTAAAATATAAGAAGTGACTTGAAGCTACAGAGCTATTATGGAACAATATTTCTTCTCTAAAATACACTGCTGGTTTTGCTTATCTGTGGAGGTTACCTGGAAAAAAGGAATGCCACCATTTGTGTGGCAATAGACATTTGTATCCATTAAGGATTTGTCACAAGCAAGGCTTTCACTGGATTCTTGCAACTCTCCTTCCTCTTCCAACAGGTCCTAAAACAGAAGATTTTCAGAAAATGTATTTAATGTCTGAATTTCCTCAATGAATTTATTAAGTATGATCAGATCAATAAAAGACATGGAACTTCCATTTTTGGAAAACAGAAATGAAATCTAAATTATTAATATCACTGCTTATTTTTCAAGAGAATGTTTTTGTCAAAAGCTCAGCACACTTGAGTCCAAGTACACTGTAAAACACAAAGGTTACAACAACCCTGGGGTTCCAGTCAGCTCTCCACAAGGGCAGGGAAAAACCTCAAAGATGTGAAATCTTCATCCAAGAGCCTCATTTATCATTTATATACATACCTGACCTGCATTATCCTCCACCTCCTTTATCACACTCCTTAGCATAGCATCAAGATTTGGTTGCTTTTGCCTTAACTGCTCCAGAAGTAGTTCCCGGGGCTCTGTTCTCACAAGTGTGACTGGATAGAAGTAGTCTTTTCTTTGTGGAGTTGTCCCTTTAATGAAGATTTTACACTTTTCAGTGTTTGCTTTAATTTCAGATCCTCAATTATACATGAACTCAATACAGAAATCATGCTTTGTTCAGTCACCATTCTTTGCATACATCTTAAAAAAGATGTAAGGCTGCTAGTTATATTTTGGCCCCATTAACCTTCACTCATGAATTCTGGAACTCAAATTGTTTTCTGTAAGACCATTCTGTCCCCAGCCTGCTTAAATACCTGTTGGAATATCCACTTTAAGATCCTCTTGCAGGAAACCATTAACCTGAGTTAGCCCATGCTGTACTTCCTCCTTAAGTGCCAGCTTCTGCTCCACAAGTATCTCCCGATCCACCTTTATCTGATCAAGAAGGCCATTAAGCACCTTCCCCTCAGCAGCCGTTTGTCTCCCAATATGGTCAGCAATTTCAGCTATTGCTTTAACACAGTTTTCTTCATTTTTCTGAAAACGAAACAAAAAAACAACCCAACTAAACACACCACGTTTAACAGGAAAGGTAAGGTTATGGCCTCTTTTCTAAGATGTGGTGCGTGATTAATGACATGACCTGAAACGAAACAACTGAGAGACCTCAAATTGAGAAGTTTCAGTGCCAGTTTTACACTCTCATTTTGAGAGCTATCTTCAGAAGAGAGTCAGTTTCTTAGAAAGTACGATCATTTTAGAAAGCTAGGTCATAAGAATAAAGATGATGCCATCTGGCTCAGATCAGACTCCTCATGCTTCTATGCACAAACCCCGCACAGAATTAGGATATTCAACTGAACGTGAACATCCTACAAGCACTAGAACCTTTATTGCATTTGTAGGGAAAAAGGAAAATGTGGTTTTAGCCATTCCCATTGAAGTGAAACTCCTGAAACATTCAGCAGGTACAACAGATACAGAGATGTCTTGAGACTGCAATTGCTTTTAACAGTTTAGAGCTGGACTCAATCCTTGGAGATCCCTTCCAATATTCCCTCAGAATATTCTGTGTGAAGGAAGTTTCTAGTTGAGTTTTTCCTCCTAAAGTTCACAAAATACTGGATTTGCCTATTTCATTGCCTATTACAACAATAAAACAAGGGTGGGACGTGAAGTTTGTGATGGAAATGAAAAAAACAAAAAAAAACTGAGAGACGAACTCTTATCTAAGAGGCCAGAACTCATAGATGCTGAAAAGGAATGCTTCCTCCCATATCGACTCAATCTGACAAATAAAGTAATTTGCATCCTCCAGAAAACAGCCTGCATTTGATCACTGTCCATCTCCCAGGGACAGTACTGGTAGACAAAGCTTTAGAATCAGAGATAAACACTACTGAGATGATGTAAAATGCCCAGATTACAACTGCAAGATAGCTGTATGGCATTAATCATGACACCACTTTTTGAGGTTACGTGCACTTGAAGTTCAAAGTCTTCCTCTTAATTCAGGCTTTTGATTTCCTCTACATATACTTAAGCTCAGTAACGTGAGTCTGCTATCAAAAAACCCATAGTTTTGTTCTGACTATAACTGAGAACTTTTTTCTCCCCCCTACAAATTCTGCAGTAAACTTTGTCTCAGGAGGTTGCATTAGACTACAAACGACTACAGATACCTTTTGTAAACACTGAAATTGCTGTTTCTCATCCTTGAATGACAATAGCTGTTGATTAGTAAAGTTGACCATCTGAGCAGTTGTAAATTCACTCCATGTATTGGTATCATGAGACACATTTTTAAGATTGCTGAGAAGATGTTGACAGTGGTCATTGGATTCTTCTAGCATTGTCTTGTTTTCAGCATTTATGCTCCTGAGCTCTTGAGAGAAATTATCCAGAGATGCAGTAAATTTGCTGTGATTGGAATTTGTACTGCTGACTAGGTCTGTAGTTTTCCTGCAACAACATATTTGTAAGAGTTCAGAGATTTTGAAAGGTAGATTTGAACACAGCATACTTTTAGAAATATGAGACCAGAACCAGTGAAATAGCACAGGTCTATCAAACCAGTTAATTATAATGTTGTTGTTCTGCTTAGTAACTTTGCAGCACTTGCAGGAGTAGGTTTATTTAAAAAACAAACAAAACCCCCACCAACCAAAAAAACCCAAAAGAGAATTAAAAGACCCTAACCACAAACTAAAAACAACTTCAGCAAGACCTTAGTTATTCAATCTGCAATTGAATGAAGCATATTGCAACAGATACATTATTATGCTTCAAGCTAAACCTTTATAATATGGAGTTCTGAAGTCCAGACATTGAGGGACACTCCTCAGCATACTGCTCCCAAAATGATACTTTCTTATGGCAACATGCTCAGGAGACAAGTTCCAGGGAAAGCCTTTTAGAACTACTGTTCACTCTGGGGAAAGGCAAACAATGATCTACACTCTGCGTGCAGGCCATGCCCAGTAGGCTTTATAAGCACATAAATATTAAGTGCATCCAATTTTAAGTTCTCTTCATATTTAGTTTATCTTGCGTAAGTGTACAGCAAAAATAATCGGCTCCTTACAGGTGAACATTTTCTTGCATAGCAGTGATGGTGGTCTTCAGGCTTCCATTTTTTGTGAGTACATCAGTTAAGTTCTTCTGAGTCTCCTGAGCAAAGAAGTCGAGCTGGCTTTGCAGTAAAGACATCAATTCAGTTGCACTCTATTAAGAAAAAATACCACAAGTGTCACTGTTATTGAGCACTTTTTAACAGTCTTAAAGGGTACTTGAATGCCTGAATTAAAAATGCAGAGTTTTGCACTTCTAAAGCAGAAGGTACAATTTTTGTGTAGGGAAGATACAGACACTTTGCTTTTGGAGACATATGTAAATGCACATATATTGGATATCTCACAGCAAGGGAAGTTTCTTTTCGTTACATTCCTACATAAACTACTTAAAGCAGCCTAACAAAAGCTGACAAGAATTAGGATCAAGTTACTGTCCTCCTAGCATTTTTTCTGAACCAAGTATAATGGTTTGCTACCACATAAGAGTTTAAATCAAAGCAAGCAATCACACTTGATGTTAGGATGTTTTCTTACTCTAAGGATACCTTTCTATGTGCCAACCTCGTCATTTCCACTTCTTCTTTTAAACTGTCACAATTATGCTGGAGCTGAGCAAAACCACTGGCTGTTTCTTCCTGTATTTTTTTCAGAGTGAGAAAAAGATCTCCAAAGAAGGTATCCATTTCCTTTTTATGGCCCTCCATCTTAAAGAAAAAAAAAAAGTTTTATTTATCCAAGAAACTGATTTTTTTTCTAGCGTAATTGATACAGAAAAAAACTCTACCTCAAGGAAACTGTCAAAAGGCATTAATGAAGTATTGTGCATAAAAGGCAGAGACTAACACTTGGAACAATCCGAAGTTTGAGACTGGAACTTAGTGTGGGGGCTATTCCAAACACAAAATTTCGCATGCAAGGTAAACAAAATAGAAAAGTAGACAAGGTACAGCAAGAGCTGCTAAGCCATGGCCTATCTGCTGTCTAAGTCCAATAAAAACCTTCTAGACAAGGGGAGTTGATTTCACATGAGCTGTAATTGACAGGAGGGGAAAAATGTTTCAGTAAGAGAAACAGGTCACTGGAAATTTTATCTTTATTTTTGATAAAATGGAAAAGAAAAAAAAAGAAATTAAAGAGGCTGCAGTTCCACACAAGTATCATGAGATAAACTAGAACTATAAATTGAAGCAAAGGACTTTAATAAGTACAGTATCATTTGCACTTATGGTTGTTAACAAGATAAAGCATCACATTCCCCAGGAATCAGAGAGACTACAGAAAAGGTTTGGTATGACAGCAGAAAAAATTTGGAGTGGTAAGACTTGTCTAAGTTGACTCTTTTTTTTAGATTTCTAAAATACAGGGGAGAGTATATTAAATGTATCATCAAATATTTGTTATATAAAGATTTAAGCATCCATGTTTTACCGTTCTACTGTGGCACTTAGGCAAGCAGTTGTGCCAATATAGGTAACACGCAAATTTACCACACTTAGGAGAGGAAAAATGTCTGAAAGAAAGTTAAAAGGTAGAGCTCATGGGACAAGACAAAGGGAAAAAGGCCAGACAAGAAGTGGAAACACTCTGACACACTGCAGAAAAACAAAGGACCTGTTATCTGTAAATTAAATACAATAGAAGAGCACAAGGCAAAGAGGCAGGTTATGTGCATTACCTGGTCAGCCACAGCAGAATATTTCTTCATGTTACTCTGAAACTGACAGTTTAACCCCAAGACAAATTCTACCACTGGTGTCAAGCTATTTACTGCTCTTTCTAATCCAGTTTCATGCTCCTCCTAGGAAGAGGGGAAAAAAAAAAAAGTAAACCAGAATATGGCTATTCCTTCATCTACATTTGTAAGAAGCTATTATGTACATACCCATGTGCTCTGTTATGACAGTATATGCTATATAGTACATTACAGCCTGTGGGGGTGACATGCAAGGGGAAGTGGGGAGTGACATTATCATGGTCAGGTGGTAAAGCAGATACAGGTAAAGAGCATCAGAAAAAAATCCATATATTTACAGAACCCCTTTTGATCGAAACCAGTTTCAAGTATTCGAGTAAGAATAAGCAAATGTACTAACAATTAATCTCAGCAGTTCAGCTTTACAATCAAGTGATAGATTCTCATGCCGTGTTATTTTTTCAGACATGTGAGAAACTTCAGTAGACACCAATTCTTTAAAAGAGGCAAAAGATGCTGATACAACTGATGCAAAAATATCTGCTGTAGAAGAACTGGTAGACAGGAGATCACCTACAAAAGAAATCAAGAGTTACAATTTTTTTTAAAGTTTCCCTTTAAGATAGGAACTCTTTTTCTTGCTCATCACCTTATTGCCCCTTACAGCACAGGAAGGTTGTGCATCATCCCAGATACATTATTACTGGTGCAACTGTAATCATTATGTCACTTAAATAAAGCCAGTTCTGCTGTCCTAAAACAGATATATTTTAGGAGGCGGTCTTTGAGATCACAATTGCAAAAATTAGGGATGACTACTGATAGAGGTATTACACTTACCTATAAAATCTGTGTAAGACGTCAACATCTGTTGCTGCTTCAAACTGTTTTCAGTAATTGAATCTTGTATTTTGCTGAACAAAGCATTCATTTGTCCTGCAAACGTATTTTGGACGACAGCATTGTGCTGATCAACAGCCTTCTTACGGTCCAGTTTTGCATGGAGCCCAGATACATCTCTTGTAGTTTCTTCAACTGTACTAAGTAACTACAATTTTTAAAGTTATTTCAGTAAGTCTTTAAACAAGAAGTCAAGCATATGTTATATAAGGAAAAGCAACAATAGTTCTGAGTTAAAGTAGTTATCTCTCTAGGAAGACAGGTATTTCCCTTTACATCATCAAATTACAACTGTTCTGGACCTTGGTGTTATGTCATTTATACTTTTAGAACATGGGAAAAAGTTACCTACCATTTGAGAGATCACTTGTTCTGGCTTTAAAATCAAAGCATTAATAAATTACTTCCTCAGTATTTAAGGAATTAAGGTATCATTATCCCAGAATAGTAACTGAAAAAATACCTAAGAACTTCAACTTTTTTCTGAACAAGCTGACAGTAAATATATTCTTTAATATAGTATTCAAGCAACAGGCTTCTAGTACTAGTCCTGTGATAAATAATTTAAAGTTCATACAAATAGTGGAGTCCTGTTTTTGTAGTGAGCATAAATAATTTCTGTACTTGTTTGTCTCACACAAACACTCCACAACCCACATGTAAAAACCACGCATTCCCTCCCAATCTTACAGGAATCCAAATAGAAAGAAATTGTCATGATGCCTGAAGACACAAGTTTCATCACTTTGCAGTTTAAATAGCAGGACACTCTCTCCCCCTACCTCAAGTCTGTTTTGATAATTATGACCAATCCACAAACACATCAAAGCCATACCCTAAAACACAGAGGACAACACTATTCAAAGCTTTTTGCTATTTTTCTACCCAGGTTCATAGAACAATTTGGGTTGGAAGGGACATTAAAGACCATCTAGTTCTAAGCCTCCTGCCACGGGCAGGGACATATTCCACCAAACCAGCTTCTTTAGTTATGTATAATTTACTGTTTTGCAGGACCACTCCTAAGATTTTGAAAGAAAACTACTTTTTCTGCAAAACAACTCATGATAATAGATACTGCAAGGCACTGGAACTCCCATGACAAACTGGCCTGACGGAAAGTTAGTTCCAAACCAACCAGAGCGTTTAGCAGTCAACTGTCAACACTACCACAGAGAAAGTCCTGCAATCTAATCCTAGTTTTCCATCTTAAATTCAGGCCTTGTCTCACTCACATCATGCCTTAGCAACAATTGCTTTCTTTGAACAGCCCATGAAACTCCTAAACACAGGAAGCTGATTTACAGCAGGTACAAGGACTACGACAACCTTGCTAGCTGTGCCATGAAGTTTTTGTTCAGTATTTTCCAAAACTGAAACCACATATTCTTCTTCAGCCAGCTGAACCTTGGTTTCGTGCAGATCTTTTTGTGTTTCTTCCAGTTCTTTCTCCTTGATTTGCAGATCTGTTTTACACTGTTCAAGTTCATTTTTACTGACTCTGAATAGTTCAGTGACCTAAATAGGAAGACAATCATCAAGAAGACATCACTTTTTATAAATTTGACAGTCTCATTTTTCATATCTCTCAAATTATGTGACAATGCCGAAAGGCAAATTGTCATCTAGCAATGTAATTTCAGCTGTAGGACTCAGGTCTTAAACCTAAAGTACACTACTATACTAAACTACAGGTTTCTATAGTCCTTGTAATCACCCAAAATATCAAGCCAACACCATTCTCACTGTAATAATCCCTTGCTTCCCCTCTCAAAATACAAGAGCAAACTTGTGTTACAGCACAAGGAAAGTAATCCCACTGAACAAACGTAACCAGATAGACTGAAAAGAGTCATAGATTACATAGAAGAGTTACATATACCAGCAAATTAATATCTACGTTTCTCTTAAACAAGGAGCTCCAATTTTCATGCAGTTTGTTAATGGGAGCTCATGACCTCTCCCCTCATTCTTTGCTCCTAAGCAGATACCTGTCAACTGAGATGATACCATTTTACAAGCAGATTTTATGCTGAAAATTCAGCAAAGCAAATTACAGTAGCAGACATGAAAACAGCTTTAAAAATAAATATTGAAACCTGCAATTTCATAGATGTTATTTCAAATTCCTAACTTCAGAAGGTAATTGGGGAACTTTAAGAACAATAAAAAGAATCTTCTGACTGTTCTTTCCTCAGACTTTTTTCCTCCTTTTGAAAGGAGGAATGAATTTCATCCATTTTTTGGCAGATTTCAGCCACAGTTGAAAAACATCACTTACCCTTTTCACTTCTTCCTCCATGACACTGATTTTGTCGATGTACTCTGTAATTTGTTCTTCCTGAACTGTCAGCTTTCCATTAAGGGCTCTCAAGCAAGGATTAAAATAAACAAATTAGTCATGTAAGAGGCAATTTCAAGATTTTACACTACATTTTCAGTAATTTCAAAAAATAAGTATTGCTAAATTCTGTATGAATAGCAGGTAATTTTCTCTTAAGGCAGAAAATATTTAAGACAATTTTCCATCGTAAACTTTCTGTGCAAACTAGCCCTATTAAAAGTAAAGTTAAATATATCAAGTTCGCTTTCCTGTATGAGCTTCCACTGAAGAAAAAAGGTTGCATGTGTAAATCTGCATGCTGGGTAATGCCTATGGCAAGTTCCACACATACATAAATTCCTCAGTGCAAGTCTATTAGATTTTATCTGTATAATAATTAATTTTGAAAGAACAAGTTGACCAAACAGTTCAGTTTTCCTAACTATCTTCAACTTTCTGGATTGAAAATAGATCTGAAAGTATTTCTGTATAAGGATAGGTACCAGTATCTCAGATTTGTTGCTAGTTATTTTATAGAAATTTTTCAGACATACTCATAGTTTTCAAGAGAAATATAGACTCCATTTTTCTCTCGTGCGGCAGCAAGGTCTCGCTTCAGACGCTCAATCTCTTCAGTGTATTCCTGGGTAAAGAAACAATCACACGTTAACCTGAAAATTTCTATTTTAATTTCGATACTCAGCTTAACAGATACTTCACAAAGGTAGTGCTCTACAGAAGTTTTGCACAAGCACAAGAGCAAAGCACTTCACTTCTAAGTTCAGTATAGCACCATTTAAATTCATATCATTGGATATATACTGGCTGCATGTAGAGCAGAGAAACCTTCCATTTGAAGGGCATACTTGGTTGCATTCAGCAGCTTACAGTGGGAATCACATCTTCCTTACGGGCAGAGCTACTTTACATTGGCTCTTCACTTGTACTTACTGACAAGTTCACTTTAACTCAGGCACTTTCTACGGAAAGTGCAAAATTGCAAACGTGTAATACCCACAGTCACAGCTAGTAGCAATAGCCCTCTGTTCAATTTTAGTCTTATCAACAGTTCCAGTATCTGCAGGGACTAATGCTATACCAGTGCAGCTCTAGTTTAAAAGCATCAGTTCAGTAATTAAAATCACTTCAGAAAAGCACTGCTACTAGTTACAGCTTCTCCAATACTCATAACTCCCGCACAGCAAAGACTACATTAATAAAAATTCAAGCCTAACCTGTAACTTCATTGTTTAAGATATGTGTCTCATTACCTTAATAAGAGCTTTTTTTGTTAGCTTCTGATTAACTTCAGGCTTGTTCATTATGTTCTTTGCTCTATGGGCATATTCCAGTGTACTCAATGTTTCCTGTGAAAAACAGATGCAACATAGGTCAAGCTGAGGAATTAACTCATACTTTTGTATCATTAGTAAAACATATTATTTATTTGAGGAATAGGTTTTCAGACTTTAAATTTACCTCAAGATTCACAGACGCAGGCGAAACTGTGGCAATTATTGATGTTTTCGTACGTCCTCCAAGAGAGTCTTGAAGGATTCTTGTGAGTTTAGATTCCCTGTATGGAATATGAGGGGCTCTTTCCACTAGAGCAGTAATAACTCTTCCTAGTGTCAGCAGAGATTGGTTGATATTTCCAGCTTCACGAGCTCTTTTGTCAACTGCCCCCGATCGACCAATGTTTTCACTTCCTGCGAGATCAACCTGAAAGGCAGGTTATGCTTCTGTCTCAATCACCCTGAAGAATGCTTGCCCCAAAGTCTTGCAGAACACATAAAAGAGGTTACGTGTTTTTCAGGAGACAACAGGATGACAAATGGGACCGATATTTTTCAGAGTGACAAACAGACTTCATATCACTGTATGAAAACAATAATTTTTCCCCTTATCAGGAAAAAACTCTGATAAACTCTAGTTCACGACTAAAAATTCTATCAATGACACTAAGTTCAAATACTTACCAAGTTCAGCTTTCCAATTTTAACAAGTTCTTCTCCATCTACTGTTGTTTCTTTCATATGGATGGTAATTGAAAACACAGAGTGGGAACGGCTGCAAAAGAAACCAGTTTCAGATGTTCCATTAAAGCCAAATATCCACTTGTAATACGACTGCCGCAAGTTCTGTGCTCGTCATAGAGAATACGTTTAGCCCATGAACTGCAAATTACATTTTCAATACACAAAGTTATTCTGCCAAGTATAATTCTGTGTGTGTACATATGAATATGGTATTTAAAACCAGTGATGAAGCAACTGAATGACATTTGGCTCATTCAATCCTGATAAATTTTATCTCATTTCAAGGAAAAGCTAGAGAAATGCCTTGGTTTTGCTTACATGTATGTATTCTCAACTCACAAGCATTTCATGAAAATTGACTTGTAGATTTTTTTTTTTCAGTCCTTATGCTAAGAACAGTTTCACAGAATGTGAGATTAAGGAACATAACTTTCTTTATCCAGCTGAAGAAAATTCAGCAACCAGCTGAATCCAATATTAAAAATTTAGAAGTTCAATTAATTTTTCAATCAAAAATAGTAATACAGTTTGAGATCATACAATCACTGAATGGCTTCATGTAGCTCCAACCCCGCTACCACGAACAACACCTTCCATTAGACCAGGCTGCTCCAAGACCATACAGCCTGGCCTTGGACACTTCTAGGGATGAAGCATTCACAATTTCTCTGGGCGACATGTTCCAGTGTTTCACCACTCTCATAGTAAAGATGATTTTAGGTTGAGTTTATTCCTGTAATAACTTTTTAGTATAGGAAGCTGACATATATAGAAAGCCATAGATGTCAAATTACACCAGTCTGACCATATATAGAACAACACCTCAGGCACAATGAATTCTCAAAATTCCCTGGAATCTCAGACAAAAAGAGTTCTGTGTTCCAATCAGTGGTAGGAAATACCCATTTCCTTCTACCGGTAGACACATGCTCAGTATACCTTGAAATTAAAATACAATACAGGCAGGGTACATTCCTTACTGTTGTAACACTGGATCACTGCTTGCTCTCAGTGACACAGATATCACATCTGCAGCCCAACAATGTGAAGGCAGTGATAAAAAGAACGCTATTTTTGACCCAGGTGCCCCTATTACATTCTATGACCTGCAATCATGTGAAGCAGCCCTTACTGCCATACAACCTTACCCCAACTTCCGCAACCTAGTTTGCAAATTTTGCAGAAGCCAGATTTTGAAATGAGGGTCTTGCGTTGATCTGTAAAAAGCAGACCTTAGCAGTATTTCGAAATTACAAACTTCAGTAACAAATCCTGATGTATCATTTTCTACTGCTGGCAAGGAGAGGAAAGGATACTCAAGAGTCTTACACCAAGTTTATTTAGCAAATTGGACTGGCCAAACACCCAACTACCTAGAACAGCTAGAATAAAGACAACCTGCCTCTCTGATACATGTATATCAACTAAACATCTTCCAGAATTGAAAGGAACCTTCTTTTTGAAATTGTACAGTATCTACTGCAAGGAGTATTTATCTCATGCTAGTACATTCAATGCATTTTACTTATTACCTGTCAGATTTAGGTCTTGTTTTCATAGGCATAGAAGACTTTGAAAATGCTAACTTCATGGCTTTGAGTTATACTTAAACTTCAATATTCTAGATGTCCAATTAAGAACATTATGATGCTTTTATCTCAGCTGGAGTTATGTGGAATTCCAGGGCTACTGTTCCAAATAGACACCGCAAGTTTTCAAAGGATATATTAATTACAAAGCAGGCAAACTCTAAACAAGAGGGGAAGCTTACGTTAAAAACAACGCAGAGAGAAATAGTTTGCCCATTTTTAACTTGAGAAGCATTCAGATTTTATGACGCTCTTTGTACTGGTTTTTTTGGGTGTTGGAGTTAGTTTTCTTCACAGTGGCTGGCATGGGGCTGTGCTTTGGATTTGTGCTGCACACAGGGCTGATAATACTGAGACGTTGTTGTCAGGGCTTTTCATGCTGTGATGCTGGTGAGGAGGTTCACAGTGCATGGGAGGTTGGGAGGAGACACAGCCGGGACAGGTGACCCCAAACTACCAAAGGAATATTCCAGATCATAAGGCATCATGCTCAGTACATAAAGTGGGGGAAAGAGGGAGGAAGAGGGGAGGGGACATTTGGAATGATGGCATTTGTCTTCCCAAGTCACCATTACACATGATGGGGCCCTGCTCTCATGGAGATGGATAAATCATGGGATGCAGTGAATTCATTCCTTGCTTTGCTTGTGTGCACAGCTTTTGCTGTCCCTATTAAACTGCCTTTATCCCAACCCATGAGTTTTCCAGCTTTTAAACTTCCATTTCTCTCCCCCAATCCTGCAGATGGGGAAGTGAGTGAGTGGCTGGGTGGGCTTGGATGCTAGCTGGGGTTAAACCATGATAGCCCTTCATACATCTATTGCAATCATCCCACAGCACATGATAAGGAAGAAATTGTAACTCTGGCTTTCTAAACCGCAATTGACAGTCTGCACTGTGATAACAATCTCAAAATGATGTCATGTTTGCACTAGCTTCTTACTTCTTCAGTAAGATTCTGTTTCAGAAAGAACAAAACAAGGTTTCTGAAATGGGGAAGATTTGTACCTGGAATATGCGTTCATGTAAGTAGCTGCAGTTGTTCTTTTGGCTGCACCCCTTTCCAGGATTTGGTAAACTTGGTTTTTGTTGTGTACAGTTACTTCTTCCAAGCCTTTAATAATTACACCCCTCTGTCAGAAAGTAATACATGCTTATTATACGTCTCTCAACAAACCTGAAAGCCTCAAGATAACAAATTTCGTAGCACTAACCTTGTTTCGAGGATCATCAAACATCTGCAGTCTTTCTCCGACATCAGGAGTAGGATTCAGAAGATCAAAAAGCTCCTCATTATAGATTTCCAAAAGAGAGACTTTCACTGAAAATTCAGTACCATTCTCTGTAAGTTTTTCAAAGATTTGATGCAATGTACGGGGTATGATACCTGCTAGTGGATCCTATAAATTAAAAATAAATATTTAATTTATAAATGTACTGAAAGAGATTTGGAGTTAGGGGGTAGAGTTTCAACTAAACAGTCTGACTGGATATAAGCAAGAATAAAGATGACCTTCCATGTAAAGACTGCTAAGAGTTGAATGCAATACATGAAAGATGTAAAGTTATGCTTCTCATATAAATGAATGAGACTATTTGTTAATCTACAAACATTTAAGGAAAGCCAGCTTCAGAATTTGAAAGGCATCAACTTTTGGTTTTCTTTAGCCTTCTGCAGTTTCCAACTTTGAACTACAGTAATCTCAAGAGTGAAAATATACCTCTTCCCAAGTATATTCTTCATTGGGTGACCGCTCCCCTTCCATTGTGAAGGTCTTACCAGTACCAGTTTGGCCATAACTGCGAGAATAAAAACAAAAATGTAAACGAGAAACTAAAATACAAATAAAATTTCCTAATACTAATTAGTGGCTTACTTACGCAAACACTGTACAGTTGTAGCCCATAATAACCTCATCCAAAATGGGACACACAACACTCCGGTATACATCAATTTGTTTCGCCTGAGCTCCAAAAACCTGTTGACACAAAGATAACACATTTGATTTATCCATACAATAATGTATAACATCACACTAAGTACCAGCTTGTTTCCAGAAGTCCCCAACTTGACAAGCAGTTACCAACCATATCAAACGTGTAGGTCTTTCTTGATGACTTATCTGTCACTCCTCCGGTGCGAACACTGACTTCCTTTCTTGCTTGATCACAGTCTACGACAGCGTAGGAGTTCGCTCTAAGTTCTGAGGCATTAAAAGGCCTAAAAGGACAAGAGTCAGGAATATCGTACTGAAATCATTGCTAACAAGAACATAAACAGATGAAGCAGTAATATCACTCAGTTTAAGGATCTAGAATAGTATAACTGGGCAAAAAGAACAAAGTTTTTAACTTTATCTGTTTAATAATTGGTTAAGAAAAAATGCCGCAATTTGGCAGTTTACAGACCGTTTCTCCTTTCTTCTAATGTGAGACAACTCAGGTATCTATAGCTTCTTGTTTGTTACATACATATTTTTAACAAGCCTATAATCATTTTTGAGATCATTTAGATGGGCACATAGCTAACAGATGGCATTAGAACATGTTCAAATGCAGGGGGTAGAAGATCAAACATACCAAACAGTTGTCTAAATAAGACAACCTCAAAAAAAAGAAAAACACTTATACATGCAAGTTAATGCAATAGTGAATCAAATGCCGATGACACAACACTCTAAAGCACCAAAAATACCAACAGACTCTACTAATTGCAGGACAGTAAACAGCAATACCAGAACCTTCATAATGCTGATGCACTTGCATAGTATTTAATAAGACAGACAAAACATCAGATTTGGGGTAGGGGGGGAAAGTCCAAATTAATTTGAAGTCAACCACAGTAAAAAGGTTTAATAGAGATACAATAAAACTTTCGAACTTTATGGTGAGCATTTTGTTTCACCACTAAGTTAATTCAAATGTGGTGTATACCATTTTCCTTAACAGGACATTTGCCACTATTTCTCCTGAAATGCATGGGAATGTCCTAAAAAGCATGAAATCCCATCTTGTTCTTCATATAGTAGCGCAACCGCACTGAATGTCTATGCTATCTGTATAGTTGACCTGAGCAGTCAACTTGAAAATATAACTTCCACAGTCTTGTACTCTCTAAAATATCTTGAATCTAGAGACAATTCAGATGTTCTTTAAATTATAACATTAAAGAAAAAAAACAAAACACAAGAAAACCACAAGCACATGGCACCTCCAGCTTCCCAAACCTTGTGGCTAACATTTCTCCCTCAATATATCACTGAGGCTGAAGTGTCATATTCTAAACAGACGATGGGACACTTGGGTGCAAGATCGACTGATGACAACAGAAAATCACTAAATTCTTGTTCACAGGAGCAAGTTACAGCCTCAGTTTCGTGACTTTTAAAGCAACAGAAGGTTGAACAATGAACATATTCTGCTGTGTAACCATGTAACACCGAAGCAGTCCCTCGCAAGAGGTACAACAGCCCGCAGCTGTGATCTTAGGGGAACAATTTAGCTGGGCTGATGCAGGAGGTACAGATCATCACCAACACCACTACACAAGCAGCTGCCTGGTATGCCATGGAGACATTTGATCTCGGGTTCATCCCCTTAGGTATAAAACACATTATGCATATTAACAATGCTAATGCATGCACTCTGAGTTTCCAAATTCATGTTCCACCAAAGCTCAGTAAATGTGTTGCTTGAAAAGATTTTTGATATGCCCAGACTGATCAGCTTTTGGAAACAAATTAGGACACCAAAGACCACAGTTGCATCTACCTTCATGTCTGTAAGATAACAAGAATCTGACTTGATGAAGAAGAAAAACGAAAGGTAGAAGAAATATTTACAAGCTCAAATAAACAGAACAGCTATTAAAAAAAAACTCTACAAAGGTCAAGAGCAAGGGTGTGCAAGAAAGTTTTTAGAGGTTAGAAACTAACTCTTGACATAGCAATTAGTCTGTGAGCTGCAAAAAAAGCAGAACACTACACCATGGGCAGTCCCAATGCTACTGTCATAGTGAGCACTATATTTAGTTAAAATAGATACTAATGCTCAAGGAACCTATTCCAGGACAATTAAGAGAGAGAAAAAGAAAACAGTTACTCTTGACAGTATTTCAAATCCAATTGCTTCAATAAACTTATTCTTTTGCAATAGCCTTGACTCACATCAACACTTTCACCAATCCCACAACATTTGTGTCAGAAGCTTTCCAGGTGCATTGCAAAAATAAGGCTAAATTGATTTTAATTTCTATATTCATTCTGCATCTGTAAATGCAGAACTTGTAAGCTTGAGAATACTACAAAAGGCATTAAAACATAATATGTAAGCTAATATTTGCAGGTCTGACTCAAAAAAACCCCAACTTCTAACGATGTTTCAAACACCGTACCTAATGCATTGACAGTATTACAGTTTTAACATACAATACATTCAGATTATTTAAGATCTAGTATCAGCAAGCAATTCTTTAAAGCCACCTTAGAATTACAAAGAAAACCTATTTTTATGGTACATGAAATTTATCACTTCATACCAAAAAGCAAATTCATCTCATCAACCAAGACATTTGGTCATTTTCACCTCACCGATAGACCCCCATCCCACTGCTTGACCACTGGAAAGTCTGCATCAATTAAGTTATTTGACAGATATATCACAGAGGGTAGATGTATATATGTATGTAGCAACAATTTTGGCTGTTAAAACTCAGCGACTTCCCAAAGGAGCTCACAGCAGGACAAAATTCAGCCTAGGTTTTTGTGTGTCTCGAGTGTCAGTCATGCTAATTCTACGTAGCTCTTCTTGAGCTTCCTACGCAGCTTCATACTGGGTGTGCGCGGAATCAAGTTCGGAAACTGCAGCTTTTTGCCTTTTTAAGCTGTAAGAAATCGCTCACAGCAGCTTCACTTCTGCAGAAGTGCCGCTTCTCCGTGGGACCCACGGGGCCGCCTCACTCGTGGACGGCCGCCCGGGACGGGCAGCTCCCAGCGTGGTGCCGAGGCCGCTCAGGGGTACGGGCGGCTCCCTCACTGCGATCCCTCCGGGCACACACAGCGATCCCCCGGGGCAGGTGTCCGCCGCCGGACACAGTGGCCCAGCAGAGCCACAGCTGCACGGTGCCTATCACACGGCGGCGGCCTCGGCCCGCCGGCCACGCGGGCTGTCCGGGGCACAGCGCAGAGAACGTCTGGGCCCGAGTCCCGGAGACACCGACGCAGGACCTCCCCGGTGCTTCCCCGCGGACCGGCCCCCAACGCTCGCCCAAAGAAGGGCCGCCGCGCGTACCTGCACCGCACCACCACCTGGATGTTCTTGCCCTTCTCCTCCTTCTTAGTAGTGCCGCCGCCCTGGGAGCCGAAGGAAGCCATGGCGGGACGGGTTCGGGATTGAGCCGCTGCCGCCGTGCCGANAGTAGGGCCGCCGCCCTGGGAGCCGAAGGAAGCCATGGCGGGACGGGTTCGGGATTGAGCCGCTGCCGCCGTGCCGAAGCTCGGATGGGCCGCGCGCGCCGCCGCCACCGCCGCTTTGAATCGCGCACCGCCCGGCCCGGCCAATCAGCGGCGGCCCCGGGGCACCACGGGACGGGATTTCAAATCCTGGGGGTGGCGCGCGGCGGGAGCCGCGGTACTGCTCAGCCTTGGGCGTGTCGGGGCTGCTGCCGGCACCGTGAGGTAGGTGGCTTAGGCCGGGCCGGGTTCTCCGAGCCCCTGTGCTGGCGATCCCGCTGAACCGTGGCGCGCTACCCGATGCCCACCCGTACCTGCCGTTCGGCTTGTCTGTGCCGCCAGTACCACGAGGGACCAGCAGGACAATGTCCGGCCTCATCTGCGGCTGCCGCTGACACCTACGAGTCTGAGGGCAGCCGAACTCCTCGCCTGACATCAGTCTTCAAGAGTCACATCATCCATATAACCCTTTCCCACTGGTCAAGCCCTCCAGCCATCCGTTCTTCTGTTCCCCCTAGCTTTCCAGCTAGCCCACGATTTTCTTTAAACATCATGACAAATAAGCACACCTCGCCAATGCCTTGTGGAATGGAAACATTACTTGGCCTGTTAAAAAAATGATCAGGTTTCTGTTTACACAGTGGGGCACAGTGCTCAGCATTCCCAGCAGGGCACCTGCTGTCCCCTCGGCCAGGCAGATACTACCCTCGGCTGCGCACTTCTGGCCATGCCTGCAGAGCTCAGCTCTGGTCCCTCTGTGCCTTGTGCTTGCTTCATCTCAGGCAGGTCTCCAGCACAACTCATCAATGTCAGCCTGAATTCTACATCTAACTTTCCACGTGTTCACTGGTTGGTATTGCCTTATTGAGTAGAGGGGAAATCCTATGTAAGAAGGAAAATAAGTAGTTAAAGGCTCAGGACAAAGCACCACGGGTGCACCACATCCATCCTTTTACTTTGAAACTGTATCATGTGAACCACTTTCCCAATTACGTCACCCTGGCTTCCCTGTGAGAGCTTCCTCTGAGGCACTATTAAAAGCTTTGCTAGGTGGAGATCTATGACAGGACAACAGGCCTTCTGGGTAGAGGGGAAGAAGCAGATGTTTGAGGAGATTCAATTGGTCTGATGTGCTTTTTTTGTTAAATCTGTACTGGCTCCTATAGACTGTGATACTGTCATCTACCTGTTACGGCCTACAGTGCTACAGTGTTTTCCTGCTGTTCTAGGGCCTTCACAATTTCTGAAATTTAGATTGCCAGTCTATAATTTTGCAGTTGTCCACATCCTTTTTTCCCCCCTAAAGTGAGCTGCTTTGAATCTTATTATACTTCTCTCGTGCACGAGTTCTTAAAGTTAATAACAAATGAATCCCAACCCATAAGGCTTGCAGTAATTTTCCTGACAGTGACATGAAGCAACATCACATTATGCTCCTCTACCGTTTATCTGAAGAGCTAGAAAAATGTCAGAGCCAATCAATCCTACATTAGGCACAAAGAACAAACAATAAACACTAAAAATCACAATAACACATTAACACATTTTGCTTCAGCTAAGTAAAGAATTAACCAAGCAGGAAAATAAATACAATCCATGGCAAACATATTGAGTCCACTTTTATTCTTACTTGCTTTTTTGTATTCCATCTATGCTAACACCAAAAATCACTTGTACTGACAATTGTGTAGTAGCTACTGCTAGACTAAAAGTCAAATGCAGGTATGCAAACAAGCTAAACATTTACCTTTTGGTCTATACTCCTTCATGTGGATCATACAAAAAAGAAGGCTGCACTGCAACACAAGAGTTCTTCCAATTTCTGCTTGTTTGTTCTTTTCTAATACTAAAGTTGTATTTTTTCTCAAAATATGACAACTCTCACAGACACAGAAGAGATAATTCAAACCTGCATTTAAACAACAAGAACTTATTTGATTACTGAAAGTTAAATTTGGCCAGTAGCTACCTTTGCTATAGCTGTGGTAAGTGGAAAACATGCATTTCTGGTAATCAAGTTAGCTTAAAAAAGCATACAGTTTAATGGCTGCAAGTCTGTTTTACAAGGTCAGTTTATAGCCTAGGTTCTACATTTTCTTAGACTAGGTAGAGCCTAAAGATACTAAAATACTATAAACACAAACTAAGTAACAGGGAGCTAGCATTTCACAAGCAATAAAAATAAATATGAGAAAAAGGAAACAAGAATATTTAGGCCACAGTCTTAACAGTCTTTGAGAGAATGACCTTTAAGGAGACAGGTACATCATCTGTGACAAATGTTTTATTTTGTTTAAAGAGAGACAAAAACATTACAGAAAACTAAATTATACAATAATACACAACACCAAATGTAACATCTTCAGTAGAAGTTATTAATCCCCACATATGGATAAAGAAGGACAATTTTTAACTAAGGCTTGCAAACAAAAAGTCACTGAATTACAGTGATATTTACAGACAAAACAAACACTGTTTTCCTAGGGCCTGTATCGGATCACCTGGGGAATTGTAGGCATGGAGGCGTGAAAAACAGTAAAACTGTTTACACGGAACATGATTACCTACGAATGAAGAAAGGTTATATAAAGTATAATAATGGAGAGATATAATTCATACAAATTATAAGGTTGGGTGAGACTTCTTCAAGGCTTAGTAACACCCGATTGGACTGCCAACATGCTACACAATGTATCAACTGTATCGAGCATGTGGAGAGTTTAATATTATTTAATACTACCAGTGACATACTAAAAAAATGCTGATTAATTGCATATTGACATTAAAGGGGAAATCACCTGCACCTCAGATAAACTTAAGCAAATTCTAGCCTTTGAACAACCTGATCAGTTGGCCAGTAATATTCTAGACCCTGTGTTGTCCACATACAGTAAGTTAACCAACAAGGGCTTACACACAGAGTACTGGTATATTCTCAGCTGAGGACAGGGTTCTCCTTCAGTCAAGGTAAAAGGATAATTATGTCACTATTAAAAAGAAAAGAGACAATGCAATAAAAGAACTACCTTATTGTTAAAATTAAGGACTCAATGCATATAACAGGATTAAAACCAGAACTTCTTTCAAATAACCAGGAAAATACACAGAATAAAAGAGTTGGTTTTTTAGGTATGTGTGCCAGATCACTGTCTGACACAGACACAGATAGTAACACTTTTACATCTTTTTATAGTCACTGTAACAAAAAATTAACAGTGACATAGGGGGATGTATGCATTTGTGTGATTAGCTCAGAGTTAAGCAAGCAATTTTCTATACAGTTACCTATTTTCAGTTAAGGTGTGCAGCTGGATGACATCCTTTACGTAACAAGAAAAGAAACAATGAATGGGAAAATTGGAAATACACAGACTTGACAGGACTGACTGAAGTCAACAGGAAATATCTCTTTGGCCTCATTATCTTTTAACTTAATTACTTTATTAATTTAATTTTATTCATTCAGTATTTTTATACTGGGAACAGCTAATAGACAATCTTTTTTTGATATATGTCTTGTCATGAAATTGCTGCTATTTATTTTGGAGAGGAAATAACAATAGTAAGTTATTATTTCCTCAGCTTTTTTCCCAGCCCGAGGCCAGTTTGCTACAAAGCTCTGTTACGTACAATTACAATTTGAATTTAGTCCAGAATTTTGTCTATGTGGAAAAGACATGCTTCCATTAGAAGCCTATCAAGACTGTACTTAAGAGTTTCACACTTACCGTCTCTGAGCTTTCAGGCCATATATAAAATACTGGTGTTATTCTAAATTATTTTCAACTTACCTACTTTGAAGATCACTTTCTCTGCACTGCACATTTATGTCACATATCCTGAAGAGGGATCTCTACACTGCTACTTCATAAGTTTTTTTCATGGGAGTATTTGAATAATTTCCACACTTACTCTAAACTATACTTTGGCTCATTTGGTCTTTTAGACAACACCTGTTTTTCCACTAGGGCAGATGAAGAAGGCAGGACCAAAAGCACCAATTGTCTACAAGCAATTAAAGTTTCATGGGGAAGAAATCTAGTCTCAGGACTAGACTGAGAAAGGAATTCCACTGAAAGTCCTCTTTACTTTTGCTAAGGGTGTCCTATTAAAAATATCTTTAAAACACTGAAAAGATATCCAGAACAGTGACTGTAATTTTAGCTGGTATAAATGGACATAGAGAGAGGTCAGAGTATAACAACACAATCTGATTTGAATAAACACCCGTGTGTCCTGGTTTTGGCTGGAATAAAGTTAATTTCTTCTCAGTAGCTGTCACAGTGCTGTGTCGTGGATTCAGTATGAGAATAATGTTGGTAACACATGTCTTGATTGTTGCCAAGCTGTGTTTATCCTAAATCAGGGACTTTCTTGTGTCTCATGCTCTGCCAGTGAAGAAGTGGAGGGAAAAAAAGCTGGGAGGGAGCGTAGCCAGGACAGGTGACTTGAACTGGCCAAAGGGATATTCCACACCACTAAACGTCATGCTCAGAATATAAACTGGGGATTAATATTACCAGTTACCCAGAAGGGCCTGATCGGGCCTGGGGGCAGGGTCTGGCAGTAGTTAGCAGGTGGTGAGTAATTGTATTGTGCATCACATATATTTTTAGAATCATTACTATCATTATTTACTATTATTATTAAAATTGACTTTGTTTCAGTTATTAAAGTGTTCTTATTTCAACCGTCAAGTTTTACTTTTGATTCTCCTCCCCATTCCCCGGGGTGGGTGGAGGGGAGGGAACGGCTGGTTGATGCTTAGCTGCCGGCTGAGGTTAAACTAGGACACACCAATGACTTTGAATAGCCGCTAAATAAGCTTACAATGGATAAAATAGGTGTAAAGTACAGTAGGCGTGACCTCTATTGCATACCTCTGCTGCAATAGCTATGTTAGATGCATGAGGAGGTGTGATCTCTCATCACACTACAGAAACAGAAGTGCTTGTTTTAGATCCAGCTTTTAGCAGACCACCAGTCTTGCTGGCAGAGTCTAGCTTGCTTCCACAGGATTGCCCCTGTATACACTAGGCAAGATTTACAGGAAAAGGCAGGATTTATTAGAGCAGCTAAATATATATCAGGCCAGCATTAGCTAAATATATACTACATTAGGCTAACAAACTCTCTGTCGGGACCCGAAAAAAGAGTAAATTGTCTGAAACTGTGTAATTCTATAGCATTCACCCCTACATGATACAACGTGCCTCTAGCATGTATGAACACTAAAGGCAGAAGCATTTCTACCATCCATCCAATTTAACAGAACGACTCCAATTCACAACCTCTTAATCCCCCAGCTGCTTCAGAAAGGGAGGAGACAGATTGTGAAGGGGCACTCACCCGGCAGTCCTTCTGTCAGACACCATGGGATGAGCTTCTCTGACGCACTGGCAATAGCAACAGGGTGGAATTCAGATTTAACAGCTCACTATTTATCCTGTCCTCTTTCTGTCCAGCTTGGTCTTCACTTTTATATGCGTTAGGAACTGGAAAAAACCCAGACTGCCTCAAAGTAGAATTCCATGGGGACATTTTCACAGGAGTTAACATACTGTGTTAAAATTAGGCACCCACACAGTTCTAAATCCAAACAGTTGATTGAGGTGAAAACTACCAAATGCCTTGCTCCAACCAGGATGAGTTAACTTGAGAGACAGTTCTGTGTCTAAACTGAGGCCAGAAGCGTGGGTGTCCTTGATGTAGGCACAAATGTTTTAAACTGGGTAGCTCAGGTAGGGGTAAGAGCATCTCTATAGCAGCACAGACCTCCCTGGAAACCAGCAGATGAACGTCTACCCAAATTCCCTGACAGATTTTGTTCATTCCCTGTTGATTCTGCTGACCATATGAAGCAGTGTGTTGCCACTTCTTAACAGCAATTTTAACCAAAGCTGACTAGTTTAAAGTTACTTCTGATACGTCTTCAATTCCATCTTTGGGTACAGAAATAACCTTAGGTAACTCGTCTGGCCACGTCTTTCTACGTTTTTATGATAGGAGGGTTCTGTGAATTTCCAGCTGTGAGATACTACCTTTTATAAAAGGCAAGCAGTGGGAAAGCTAAAATCAGGCATTAAATATAGCACATTGTTTTTGTCTTACTTTTTTTTCCCCCCTCATAACTTTGTAAAATAAGACACAGAAAAACAGATACACGTGAAGAAAGCGTATTACCGGAACTTCAAACATTGGAGCTTTTTTGGGGGCTGGGGGGGACTTGTTGGTTGGTTGTTTTTTGTGGGGTTTTTTTTGGGGGGGGTTGTGAGGGGGGGGGTTTGTTTGGTTGTTTTTTTTTTTTTTAAATTTGGGTGGGTTTTTTTTCTCCTAGAAACGAATTAAATCCACGACTTTCCCATAAGGAAATCTACCAAGGAAAAAAAATCGCCTTAGAACCCCGAGTCTACAGTTTTATAACAGAAGTTCAACCTTATCCAGCATTTACACCTCGTCAACCCATCCTGCGAGGCGAGTCCTGTGTCGGGCGCGGCGGGGCCGTAGAGCTCCGCGGCAGGTGAGCGGCGGCCAGCGGGCTCCAAGGGAAGCTCCCGAAGGAGGGAGAGCTGCCGGAGGGTGTCCTCTCCCTAAGGGACAGAGCATTTTGACACCCGAAATCTCTGCCTCTCAGGACAGCACTGCGCCCACTGTGCTCAAATTACGAGGCATCTAATTACCTTTTGTCTTGGTAGGCGCCGCTAGGGACGCGGAGCGCGGCCACCAGGAAGCGGGCGGGCCGCGACACGGTCCCTCCGCGGGTGCAGCCCGGGGCCGCCCCGCCGCCCTTCACGCCGCAGCCCC